>JAQFXU010000138.1:0-85513 GCA_034693705.1 Spatulosminthurus flaviceps | reverse complement strand
AAAGAAATTACAGTTTTTTGCGGTTCCTGTAAAATTTACAAAAGTGGACTTATTCCAGTTTGATTCTAAAGTCCTCATATGATCTATAATTAATTGGAAGAGTATCGATACTCGAAGCAGTACCTTTGAAGTGATTCATTTTTAGCAACTTTGAATATCCTATATACGTTCATGGTTCAATCATCACGTCATCGGCTGATAGCTTACCCATCTACACTTATACGATATATATATACATTCATGTCTAAGGTAGTACCCCCATTTATACTTACCTGCATTCTAGTGGATGGAACCGAAGAGGCTAGCTTTTTTTGAAAAACCCTTGTAATGTATCTAGAGATCCATTATGAGATGGAAATATGATGCGAAGTTTTAGATGGATGGATACTCACTTATCATAGGGCGAATTCTTGGTCCTGAAGGAAATTGCGAATCAAATTTGGAATAGTATCTGTCTTTGTCAGCTCTGCGTATCTATCTCTAAGTACTCGAAGTTTTTCGTAGTAGTGTTCAAACCTACGTGCACCTTGGTCATGTAATTTCCAACAGCATAAAATAAAAGTAATACTCAAGATCTAATAAATTTTAGTGTGCTTGGAAAGACAGTTTTGACCCTCATGACTTTGATGTTCTCTCTGTCGAGGAAAAAACATGAAGTCGTATTACTTTTCTGTCACCAACTCGTTGGGGGAATTGTCAGGAGATATATAAGAGCGACTATTTACTGCAGGGACGATCCGTGAAAAATGTTGGTTGAATGCAAAGGTCGATATCTCGTTACTTATTGTCAGGCACGGGCTGTACATATATGAAATATGTGACAAATAGGACAGAAATAACACGTTAATTGGCATCTCTCTGCTGCCTTCGTGTTCTCGACGGTGTCATTAGCCATGAAGCCGTACAGCTAGATACTAATGTACTGTGTACTCTTCCAATTCTGCCGAATCTTATATCCCTCCCTTTAACATTTACCTCCAGAAAAAGTTGCTGGCTTTGTAAGCAAATTTCATCCAGGACGATATTTATCAACGAGCGATGAATGCATGTTATATGTTCTTAAAATATTTTGAAAAAAGAGACGTTGCCTTGAAAATTTTAAACAATAGCGACGAGATAGATAAATGTTACTTTAAATATGAAATACTGTCTTCTAGGGATTTTTTTCAACGTAAAAATCCGCAAAATCCATGGCCGTCAGGAAGGAAAGATGTGAGCAGGAAAGACGTTTTGCGTAATTTTTTCTGTACCGTAATAACGTACCTGTTTCCCTAATGTTTCTGTTCTATGTCAGTTAAACGTTAAACCCTGACGGAAGGCATGAATCTCTGGATCTGACTGTCTCTGATTTTATTGATTTAGGATGTTTGAAAGTATTTGTGCTGCAGATATTTCTCATGATAATCCCAGCCATAGTTTAATTTTTAACTTGCCTTCGATCTCCAACATGTACATCTTGAGTGTTTGAGTTAGGTAATAAAACGAGAGTGGTGGGAGTTTAACCAATCCTTTTATCATTACTCATAACTGATTTTGCCAATAAATATTTTGGCACTCTTTCCCTTTTAAGGATTTACCTGCATTTCTCCGCATTGTCACTTTCGATTTACACGGTTTTGGGTTGTTTTGGGTTGGGGCCTTTCACTCCTTTGTGTTATATGATAATAATTATATTTAACTAGCATTTCAAATTAAATTCTTTTCCAATCGACGTAATGATTGATAGCAGGAAATACGGATGATTTGTGCCACCAAATAATTTCCTCAAATCAAATTCAAATTGATACAGCTACAGCTGTTGTATCAGTTTGATTGTTCTGCATTGTACCTCAGCTTGGATTGGAAGTGTACCAAGTTGGTTCATTTTATTTAATGCATGATAGGATTTTAGATATGTGTGATATTATGGTCGTGTTACTTCATGTGACTATTATTGTACTTGCCCCATTGAAATTCATTCTCCCTTTTTAATAATATAAGCACGATTGGGATCATGGTGGATCAAGATTATAATGAAATTACATCCTGTAATATTTAATTTTCGAAAATAAAGGGTTTTAAGGCTTTTTACTCAAATGCACCTATTTTTGCACGCCTGTGGTTTCCCCCCTTTGTTAAAACTGCAAATGATCTACTACGGGGCTTATGCTTTCCGGCTGTAAATACTAATTTGAACAAAATTGTTACGAATCATTGGGGTTATTTCTAGCGTTATCACCTTTTGCAACCTAAAGACTACAGAAAATGATGCTGCCAAATAACGTTTATGTCTGTGAAAGCATATATGCACAGATAGTTATGGTTGTAGTTGTAGGTAAAATCGAAAGTGGTGACAAAAGTTTTGCGCATGTTAATTCCAGCAAAAAAAACTATTTGTTAAACATGAATGCAGAATGTGGTGTTCAGCAACAAAACTTTAAGGGTAGAAGAAGGCGTGAGAATAACTACAACTAATTTTTGAATTGTCTTGGAAGTTTGAGCTTTTTTACTTGCTTCAAACACTAAAGCACCATTGAAGGTATTCACTCATTCACTGTCATTCCAGCGTATTTAGTTATAATGTAACTCATGTCAATTATTGAAGTATCAAGATCGAAGAATTTTATGTTGCTACATACGTTTTTTGTTTCTTCACAAATACATGGTGAAGCTTGGGAATGTGGAGATTAACAGAAGAAATGTACTACTTGACCGAGTTGGAAAAAGGAAAAGCTTAGATTTTATTCCTGTGTTCTCTGCTGTATAAATAACACTTTTAAATAATTGTGCAGGGAAGGGAAACAATCGAATATAGTTAATGGTAAATGAGAGCATTTTAGAATTTAAAATTCAAGAAATGAGTTATAGCATATGAAATGAGCTGGGTGGATTCCATATTTAATTTAAATCGTAAATGTATATGACATGCATGTTATTTTTCAAAAGGTAACATGTGACATTATGAGAATTAGGAATTAAACCATTTGATTTCTGCATTTCCTTTAATACACTCACAATCAGTCAGAGTCATACAGCTTCTCAATACCAAAGGCTTTTAGCAAGTTAGAGAGCACAATTCCGTCCATTATGCGAAATCAGTCAAGGGTAGTACATACAAAAAAAGCTTTTAGTATTTCTATACACACGTACATCTCTGGACATACTTGAGGGTAAAATCATATACAATATAGGATTGAATAAGCAAGGTTGAATTTGCTCTCGACTTGATAATTGCTGTGCATACTGTGTAAGATATACTATAGAAACTTATGTTTACATACTAAATGTAGGTGGTTTATCTAAATGCATGGAGTGCATATGATAAGAGACTGCTATCAGACCCTGCCCTTTTCCCTCCTGCGTAAATGTAGGTTGTTTTGAATTGCATTTTCCTTTTAGTAGTTAGGGTTGGGTGCAATTTTATTATTTTTGTTCCTACAGTTAAATTTTCTCTTTAAATTCTCTGCACCCTACTCACTGTGCAGGCGACTGTATACCTCTGTCCATGTACCTTTGCGTAAGTCCTTTGATCAATGAGTATAAATATTGTTAGTGCATGCAAGCCATCCCAATCGTATGAAGTTAGCAAAGGCACCTTTTCCCCCCTGTGGTCTCTCGTACGGTTGACTTCCATGGTTTCCATTATTTATTAAATTAACTATGTTTTGAGTATTATGTCAATAATATTCGCAAATATTGTTGGCATCCATCTAAATCGAGGCTCAAGCCTTATTCGCATAGCCAGCGATTTGCAATTTGCATTAAATCCTTGTCGCAGGCAGTCTTTGTCATTTTCGCTGTTATTTCTTTCTAAGGCATTTTGACAAAGCCATGGACGTGAATCCGGTCTCTGAGGACGAAGTCTCTGTCGCCACATTCATTGCTATTGTTGTTTTATGCGAATAAGACATAAGAGTTTTTTAGGGAGTCCTCGAAATCACCAGCATCACCATATATATTATACACTATGAAATTAACATGTATCCCTGAATCTGATGTGACATGAAAAGGATGACAGCAGGTATTATTTTTACCGTTTGCACTTTCATAGTGGAACGCCTCATCCTAACAATTTAATAATAATTGCAGGAAGCTTTTTGACATTAAATGCTACGATTCTACATTTGGAAGCAATTTAAGATTCTCATATTACACCTTTGACCCCGGTATATAATTAATACTTTCCTGGTTTGCATATGCGTATCTATTATATTCTGCGAATGCTTGTAGAACTTTGGTTTTGTAAATCAGTAATTTTTGGCCAGTTCCTTTTCCAAGCCTATTTTCGTCTATAATGGAAAATTAGACGAGGAAAAGTAGGGAGTAAGGTTGCCGTTAATATTTTAATTCATGAAGACTTTGTTATAGCATGTATTACATGGCATTGGTCTTCATTGTATCAATTTTGCGTATTTGCAACTTACGAAGGAACACGTGTACTGGTGATTCTGTTGTGCTTTTCAAGCTTCCCTACCCAAGTTTTTGTTTGCTAATTGAAACAGGTTTAGTGCAAAAGTTTATATATATGTCTATTAGTAGAGTGCTTCTCACAAGAAGGGCTCCAAACTGATGCAAAGTCGTTGTAAAATGGAGATGAGATACGCAAATTGGGGTGTACTTGGCTACGTACTCGACTATTCAGTAAGAGTGCAGCGGAAATTGTACCTCTCTGTAAGAAATGGATGTTCATCACTAATAAAGGTGTGGATGTGCTAAATGCTAAAAACTATATAAGTGTGAATAAGATAAATGTTTATGTCATTGTAGTGAATGTCGAAAATACTCAGATCAAGGGAGTTGCAAAATCCTTCGTAAAACAAAGAAATGAGGTACATAAAGCCAAGCAACTTTTTGCTCTTTAAAACAACTTATTATAAATGTAAGCAAGCATAAATATAGTATGTATAATATATACAGACTACCTTGAGGTGAAAAATAAATTTATTAAAGTTACAGTGTGAGCAATGTAGACTTCACTTTTATTCAAATACATCTGCATGGTTTTAAAATCAAGAATTCACTCTGCATGATTGCATTTAAAATTAATTTTGAGCATTGCGTCTTGCGTCGTCTATCGTCTAATGTAATTGGATTTTTTTGACACTTTTTTAGCGTTTTCGTATGAAATTACTCTTATTTACTGATGGGCATGAATTGTATGGGAACATAAGTAATTGCGATTATTAACTTCGGCAAACACACAGTAAGCAAAAATGATCTGATAAAAAGTTTCCACATCGAATCCAATATAAATTAACTAGCGTATTTTTTGAACCATTGTATGATTATTGTGCAATAGATAAAATTACAAAAGCAAGCAAGCAAGAGTAATTTCTATGAAGTATGATCTACAAAGTAAAGAAAAAGTTACCGAAGCATATTCTGTATTTTTTCTTGTATATTTGTGGGAAATATGCGTGGATACCTATGTAAGTGGGTTTTATTTTAACTTTGTCGGAATCACCCTCGATTATACTCTCAACAAAGTGTACCTGTGTTGAGCAAGGGAAATACAAAAAAATGAAAAGGAGCTGTATGAAATGTGGCATGTAATTTACCATGCATGTAAGAATTCTTCGGTTGTCTAAAAAATGATGAAGCCCATTTCCAAAACTGTCCGTAAGTAATTTTTATTCGAATGTTGACCCACTTTTTGGTGCTACTATAGGCATACGTACATAAAAGAATGAGCTCCTACTGATTGGGAGGCTACATATACTTCTATAATCCTTGAGTACAATTCGAAAGATCTATTTAACGTCCATTCTTATGCTTAATTTTGTTATGCGTAAAATGTTTTATGCTAAAGCAGCAACCCTCATTCCTCTGTATTTTATATGAAATTTCGAGGAAGGAAGAGCAGTTGGCGAAACAGCTCAGTGTCTATAGCCTGTTCTAACAATGGGTAACACATGTGTTCATTTATACGGTGGATAATATATAGGTAGATTTTTATTGTTGAGACAGTGTGAGTTGTGACAGAAGGAAATTGGCGGAAAGGAAAGCGTAAATCAGAGTTAGTGCTCGAGAAGTATTATCTTTACTTGAGAATATGTTCTTACTTATAGTCCATAAAAAAGGTGGAAATTGATCAAATAATTAGTTTGAAAGTGAACTTGTTTTTATGAGAGTATTTTTGGGAGAGGAGGAGGTGGAGGAAGACGTAGAAGGAAAGGAGATTAAATTGGTATCACCGAGGAACTGCTATATGTCGCTACATAGTAAATGTTTTATTATACATAGTATGATGATATTTTGTGTTTGCAGAATGGGCTGAGGAAGCTGTGTCAAAGGCTGAGATCCTGCGACTCATCTACCAGGGTCGTTTTCTCCATAGTAATGTTACGTTGGGTGCCCTCGGCCTTCCCATGGGGAAGACAACAGTGATGCACTTGGTACCACGAGAGAATCTCCCGGAGCCTAATTCACAAGGTTGGTTTTTCCGTCCTACTTTTTTATCCCCCTCCCCCCTCTCCTCCTGACTTTACGGATTTTGTTCAGTGATGCAGAGTTAGTGAAACAAGAACTCTGTGTTGACGGTCCGCCGTTGGCCTTCATCTTCTCCGAAGACGTCGATGTCGACTGCATGTATACAGGGAATATATCTGTGTATGGTATAGCCTTCCACAAAATACCCGGATGGCCTTCAGCCGTTCCCCTACTTTCTTTCTTCCCCCGTACATAGCCAAGTAGTTGGTGTGTTGCTAGCCTATTCCTCTCTCTAGCAACTGCTTTTACCCGGAGAGCATGTCTGAACGTTAACCAATATGAGCAACCATTACTTTACCTTTCCTTTCTCACCAACACCACCACCACCAGTCGCAGCACAATATGCTCTATATTTTTGGCTGAGTAGTCTCTTTTCTTCTCTCTCTCTCTTCTTTCTTATATTTCAACGGAAGGATTTCATTTGTAGGCAAATCAGCACAATCTCTTTCGTACTCTAATACATTAGTTTCTGATTTGAATGCCTAGGAGTATGTCCAACTATAGTAATATATAATAATATGAAAAACTCCCGTGAGTCGTCCATCCCCACGGAGTTTCATGAATGTCCTTCAATTTACTGATTGGTAATAAAACCTTCCGCTACTATAACACTATATAAGTGTGTTTTCAAAGAATTCGTTTAAAAAGAACAAGTCTAAGTTCAACTTGACAATATAAATTCAAGGATTTTACTTTCGCCTTGCCATTAAACGGTTATTATTTGCACAGGCAAGGTTTTGTAATTTTGTCGGAGTCGCGCCGCTGAGGCACAATACTAACATTGCTAACCTATTTCGTAGAAAGTCTGCTATTCTAGGATAGTTTGCTTTGGAATTCCAGAATTTCGAAATTTAATTGTATACACAAGCGCCAAGAGTATTGGACCATTACTCAACCTATCGTTTGAATAGTCTTCGTTTCTGTCATGTAGCCACATACAAAGCAGACTGAGCCGGAACAAGTTAAATTTAATCAATAACTATAGTTAATTGTTGTATGGTTCCTTCGAGGCAGTGATAAATGGTGGATATAATCAAAGGCTATAGCAAGTTCACTCAACATTTTTAGTATTCAGGAGCTTTCGTGGCATTGTAACGTGAGACTAGAGTTGGTACTCACGAGTCTTATTCTGTCGGATGAAAGGACGTGCTATTCTGGAGCTACGGATGATGACGATGAGATTTGCTCATGTAAAGCTCCGAACATTACTTTGAGGGTTAAGTGTTATGTTATGTGTGTAGCGCTATAGGCAAGAGCGAGTATACTTTACGCCATAGTCATTTAATGACGTACATAGCTTAGAATATACTAGTTGCTAATTTGTTCTAAATAAGACCTCCCAATTAAAATCTCCAGTGTTCAGCACTTGAGTGCCTTAAATTCACACATGCATGGTTGCATGTATAAATTGAGTGGAGGAAATTTTCAAGAGTATGCATGTGGATTCCAAGTAGTTGAACTTTTAAGGATGTTATGTAGTAAATGTCCTGAAGTTTCCGACAACCGCCTGTATTGGCCTTGCTTGAATACTAATGTATTCATCTGAGACCATGAGTTTTCGTCGGAATGGATACTTGTACATGTGAAATATGCATAAAGGTCATAAGTTAATTTGAGGTAGGGTTTTTCAAACGTCCTTCTTAAGGGAGTATGAGGAAACTGCTGTTTAAAATAGCATCCAAAAAAATTACACATCATGCTCAATTAATCTAAAGTCGAGAAAAATGTGAAAATTATAATTTATTTTTATGATTTACATTTTCCACTTGTCGTCGATTTCTTGTTCTTCATGAGGAATTTGTGTAGTATGGGAGCAGGCTTCACCATTGCTACATTTATAGTACTACATACGGTAACAGTATTAGAAAATACCAAAGAGGAAAACTCCATTAGGTTGAGTTTTCAAAAGCCATCTTTTTTTTCTTTTCCTTGGTTGACATTTTCCTCCTCACTTGCTTTTTTATTTCTTACCCGGTCTCAAGTAGTAATGAGAAGTTCAAATTGCTGTAGGTAAAAAAAAGTATTTTATATATAGAGTATAGAAGAAGCTTTTGCCTTACATGAAGAGAAGGACGGGAATTGGAAAGAATGGAAGAATGTTTCTAATGGGAAGGAAGACGAGAAAAATTCTTGTGTGTATTCATGGTCGATTAAGCAGTTCCACCAGAAACAGGTCTTTGTATAAATCGGTTTCACCCTTGAAGGAGCTCTCTTCCGACTTGATTCGTAAATTCATGCATTTTTTGATTGGAGGCACACCAAAAAGTCGTCATGTAATGTTGTTGAAGTTGGAAGGGATACATAATGTAATTTGTGTATATAGGACTGTGGCTCATTGCCTTTTTACAAAAGCATTCTACTACATTGGAACGTGTTTGTAACGGCTACTTTTTTCCAGAAATATTTTAATTTCAAAGGTCTCCTTTTTCGCTTAAATTCCTATTAGGTTTTTACACTTGACTTGCATTAAAGATGGTAGCAAAGAAATCAAACTGTCATTGGTGCTTCCAGTCTGGAAACTTACTTATTGTTACTCAAGAGCGGTTTATGTAGATCATAGAAACCTCTACTTTGATAGAGAGCATTTAAGGAAGTTCATTAATGTTTCAGGAGCAAATGTATAAAATGGTGGTATAATAATAAACCTTTGAATCTTTGCAAGAACAGCAAAAACAATAAAACACCACTCCTCCGACAAGTACAATAGGTATGGCATATAAAACTTACTTTTATCCTAGGGTTCACAGGTTTTTTCTTCTTTTAATCCCTTGTTGCCGCATATATGCATTAGGTTGTTAAACATGAAAAAGGGAAGAGCAAAAAAACTTCCGCGCAAAATTCTGTCTAAGAACGTGTAAGTTATGGTGTGTGAGGAAAAAAGAGCTATTTGTGTGTGTTCTATTTAAAAGTGCAATTCAGGTACAGGTACTTTATACGGTACTGGGCTAAATGATGGTAACCTATACCGTTACCAGTTCATCTGTTTCGAGTTTTATTATATGAAGGTATACGGGCCATTGGGAAGAAAATAATTTGCAATGAAACAGTCTCAGTCCCTGCAAACTGTAGTTTGTTAGCTATAAGCGAAGGATTTTGTGAGGTTTTGGGAAAAAATTCAAATAAATGAAAGCTTGGATGTTCTTTGATATTGATTCCGCGTTATAAAATATTGACTGTAGATTTTCAGTTTGTTAAAATGAGGTTAACAGTTCGTTGGAGGGGTGAGCTCATCTCTATGTTTGAGAATTATGGAAGCATTAAAATGTCAGTCATTTATTTAACGTTTGGTTTGATTTCATTTATGGCTACATTTAACAAGATTGCTATTCTAAAATTGTGCCTCAACGTTTTACATCTTCATCTGCCATATTTTAAGAACGGTTCATTTATTTCTGAATTGTGGGTAGAAATGTTTTTAAGAGCATTACAGTGCTCTTGTATTTGTGGATTACCTTTTGCCTTAATGAGGTTACTGCTGCAAGCTTTCTGATTGATCTGAGGATCAGGAAAAAAATTTCGTGCTGTTTTAATTGTACTCGTATTGTATAGCAGCACGAGAATGCGTCAATGCAGGGATTAAGAGGAATTCATATTACAGTTATTAATAAACGACATAATTATGACAGATTTTATTTCAAGAAGCTGGAGAAAAATTAATGAAGCTAATCGGGAGGCTGCGAAGGCCTGTTTGTTGGAATCCCTAACCTAAAGACCTCGTTTATGAAATATATGTTTATGATGAGTTGATTGTTTGCTGTAATAATAGTAATAATAATTATATGGAGGATGAAACGGTTGATTGAATTTTTGTTTTGATTTTCGCAGACCAACGCCAGAAGTCGAAGACAGGAAGCAGTAGCTGCTGTGCAGGGTGCTGTATTTTATAATGGATTGTAAACGTGCGAAAAAGAAATTGCCGAGTCTATACCCCCTCTCCCTGCAGACCCCCCACAGCCCAAACGAGAATGAACTGAATTGCTAAATTCACGTTTTTTCGTTCAAGTCATCCTCATTCTTTTGTTCGCAAAATGTGTATTGAAGAAAAAAATCTCTCCTCCTTCCATTGATATACATATATACTTTGTACGGATATGCAACACAACAACTATATCTATATTTGAATTACCCAACAACTCAATCTCTCTCACCGCCGTCATTATACTATACTTCGACTACTACTTCATCTTTACATATATTATTCGCAGTAATGTAAAAGAAGCCGCATCACACATGTTTAACAAGTCAACAAGTTACAAGAGTTTCCTCTTATTACTATACTGCTATACTACTACAACTGTACTGCTGCTTCTACTGCTACTGATTATCAAAGAAATCAAAACCAAGTCATTCTCCTGTACATAATAAATATATATTATTCAATGGATGCGATTTCTCATGGACAGAAATATATAACTATGTGGTAACCGAAAACTATGATGATATCTATACATACTACTATACCAATATGTATGTACATATAGTGTTATGATTTTACCAATAGATTACAAATATAATCCTTTATATATGTTGTAGTGTGGCTGATTTTAGTAATATATAGCGAAGAAGTTGGTATACATTAAATGATAATTCTCTTATTTGAACTGTATATGACCGTGATGAAAGGAATGATATGAACGTTTGATATAGATTATAAATAGACTATATTCTGAAGTACATAATAATTACAAATTAGAAGTAATTCATTCATTACGTCTGACATCGTTCATTTTAGTCAATGTGTATTCTTAAATAATAATAAAATATAGAAATGGATTTCAAGTAATTACTACACTGTACTGTTGGATTTTTAATCTTATTCTGTTATGTAAATAATAATTGCGAATCATTGTAAATGATAATACTTATAAATAATATTGTATGTATTTTTGTCGTAATAGTGTAATTATACTTGTACGAAAGAATCTATTACTACTATGACAACAAAGGACGAATATCGTCGTCGTCGGAAAGTCACTTGAATTTCAAACGCTTGCATATTTCCAGTGGCACGTGTTTATGTTTAATAATAATAATTAAAAAATAAATAAAAAGTCGTACTAAAAATGCAAGTTAGAGAGAAACAATTTCCTCCCGTTTAGAATCCCGGTCTCCCCCAAAAGTGTTTACAAACTTTCTGGCAAGTATATTGCTATCTTGAACGAACACTTGTACTACTAAAAATATATCCTTTCTTTGATGGTGGCTGTCGACGGCATATCAAGAAAAAATAGAAAAAATCTAATTCTGGAGAAGTAAAACCTTCGATTTTACGTGAAAAAAAACGAAAGAATGTAAAACCAATGCAATGATTTCATTGTGAATTAATTATGATTAGTCTCAGTTACACAACGTTGTGTTTCGGACTTTTGGAGCAGCTACAGGAGAAAAAAAATATATAATCTATGACTATCTTCCTGCAGTGCATACTTATAATTGTGTAACGATTGTGCTAAAAAGAGGAAGAAGTAGATATGAACCTGCGTGTTCCTTACAAGTGTCATCAATATGGAATTTTTCATTCGGCTGTTGGACGTGTATTTTAGTGACACTAATTTTACCATATAATATGACATAATGAGATGTAAACCACCTTGTATAGCAACATTTTTTACTTGTCGTTTTGTCAGGATTCATTCTATAATTATGTGAGTAATTATTATTATCCTAATTATTTATAATTTTACCGCATTGATTTTCTAGTTTATTTTTCAGTATATGGTATCAACAAGGAGAAACCACGCTGTGTACGTCTATTATTTTTAAGTTGTCGTCTTCATATGTCATTGAACGTTTGCGAATAAAATCAATGCAACTGTGGTTGTTTTTGGTTCATGATTTAGTTTCGTATATCATTTGTTTTTATTATTTATCCTTGAGTAAGCTCAAAAACCTCTGCTTCTTTCCTTTCCTTATTAATTATAATTTCGTTAATTTTAGGCTTGAAATAATTTTGACAAGGGAGGGTATGAACAATTGATATCCATTGCTTCGTTATAACTCGGAAACCAAAAAATCGTCTTATAATACTTAAAGCTTAAAGCCATAGTTTTAGATTATAATACTATAATATACAAATACGAGTGCAAATATACTTGCAGATGCTATTGTCTCCGTGTGAGGGTATTAAGTTTATTAGGCGACTGGACTGACTGCATCGTGAAGAAGTAAACATTTATCATCATATTGTGTAACTTGTATACATTATATATGCTATAATTGTTCTGATCGGCATGAGCATCGCTAATTTTACGAACAAATCTATTACGAAAAGAAAAACAAAGCTAATATCCATATATTTTTGTTCTTCAAAAATCCACGATTCTAACGTTACGATACAATTTAACATAAAATATGCTGCAGTTATGCAGTAAATTCGTGGGAGTTAATAGTAAATATTAAGTGAGATAATCAATTGTATAATGGTAAACTTTGATCCTGTAATGTAAAATCTGTATGCTACACTTGTGCGTTAAAAAATATTCCACTAACTCTTCTTCTACGTAGCCTACATTAAGTTCTTGTTGAAGGACTTTAACGTCAATTTACGGAAAGCCTGCAATTTTATCAATTACCTGTGCAAATGCTAACAATAGTGTAAAATAATTTGAAAAATGCTTGTTTGTTTACTCTGATGTAGTCCTGTCTTTGCTTAACAATTGGATACTTGGCTGCTTTATTTGCACAAAATTATCTCCTTAGCTGAAGTGCAACGTGATCTGTAGATGAAATTGTGACGTGGTGAAAGCCTGCTTTAATGTCATACTTAAATATAAATGGTGATTGGAAAGGTTTCATATTTAAATCTCTTTGTCGAGGAAAGACACCTTATGTGACATATTATTATTGGCTTTGACGACAGTAATCAACATAATTACCCAGTTAATATTTAAGCAACTTCTTATGTACCGTGTCTTCAGCTTGTAGAATTTCCACATGCAATGTCGTTTGATGTAACTCCTGCAGCTGTTCAGTATGCAGCGGATGTAGGTACAGCGATACGACACTTCGATGATACGAATACTTTAGTTTTTTTCCTACTGCTCGTACGTCTTATATTATGCATATGAGCGCCTTCGCTTATTCCCAAGTATCGTCTCAAGGTTTCACATGTCATCACATTGTATCCTCGTGTGGAGAAACTGTAAATAACCCATAAGTCCATGATTTTTCCGCGTGAACTCTTCACGAAAGAAAATGAATCCCAAGTAAATTTCCGTGGGAGTGAAAGCTGTCGGAAATTTGGCTGGAAAAAAGTCGTTCTTTTCTATTACCCCGAATTTTTTCTGACGCAAGTTAAATCCGAACTTCTTTCAATTACACTCCTAATTGTGACGACTCTTTCCAGTTGAGCTACAAACTTGTGATTATTTCTATGTAATAATTTTACGAAGAATCCTATAACAACCACAAACATTTTGCTGCTTGTTTATTTTGTAACCGAGATTACTTACCTCCTCCTTCAATAATAAGTATATATTCCTCCGTCCTTGCAAATATGACATTTGAATTAAAATTCAATAGCAAGAGCAAATAAATGCAATACTTGATGGATACGACATCCAATAGAAACTTCAAACCTTTCACAATCCCAGGAATTTATTTGCAAATGCTTATCCAAAAATACCCTGTTGCCTAGTAATCTTGTAGGGTTGCTTAACATTAACTACCACTTTCCTCTTGCATCCATCATTTTTCAGTAAATTTTTTATTCATTTAAACCTTATTCAGTTTCCATCACTGTCAATATTTTAAGTGTGGAGGTAAAACTCCATTTATTACATACAAAAGCATTTGCCAGCTTAAAAACGGAGTCGTTTCATGGATCCTAAAATTTTAAAACCATTAAAATTGTGGTGAAAGTACACACATTCTTATTATGCGTATGAACAAGAACTTATGGAGGAGGATTCGAAAATGTGAATACGTCGTGAACTCATTAAAGTATCAATGCACTTTCCTGCTTCTATACAAAAGTTGAAACTCAAGTAATCTCAACTTTTGCATGCATGCGAATTTTTTTCGTGCGTCACATTACGTATTTGTCTGACATCCACAATTTTTACCATTTGGCATGGATCCCAAGCTATATTGTCAATATTATCAGTAGACTTGAGGGAAAGTCCATACAAAGTGTAAATACCTAGGAAGAAAAACCTGACGGAATCTCTTTGTTACTTAAGTATGTGAAGATTTAGTAGGTGGATACCGGCAAAGTTCATTTGTTATATCTGTGTAATATGTGTAGATTGATTTTATGATTATACTGTGATGATATGCATAAAAATCCTCTCGAACTTGACTCCAAAGTGTAGTACTCCCTTTCCCCTTGTAACTTATAGGAACAATAATTCTAGGCATATAGTTACATCTCCCGTTATCTGCAGTATCACTTTCCATGATCAAATGTGAAGGGTTAATAAAATGTATAAAAAAGGCAATTAATTGTACATGTCAAACTGAACTCATGCGATGGGCTAAGGAGATTCCGCCTTTCTCTATAAAAACGAAATTCTACTTTTTATCCAAGAGTCAAAATCTTCTGACCGTATGTATAACAACCAGAGTCAGAATTATCTCTATAAAGTATGTTTACTTATGTAGGATTCAGCCGAATTATTATGTACGACATAAAATATTATTATCAAAGGTGTAAAAACTTGTTCAGGCCTTCCGTCTGTATACAAAAAGCCCATATGGTTTGGTGAGGATTGGTTTTCTGCATGACTCACGACTCACAAATCACGAGACAAATAACATTTTCCTTGAAGGAGAGTCCATATGGTATGCATGTACACGCATATATTCTACTTATATTATATGTGGATGTGTGTATATACTTACAAGTGCATGTATTCTAATGTCTCTTATTTTCTTTTTTCTATTTAATCCTATAGAAAATTTATTACTTTTCAATATTTTTCTGCATGTATTTCCTACATAGAATCCTATACAATATATTCTGCATGTTGTTTGTATACATAAAATTATTGTCTTCATGTTCCAACCCCTTTCTTTTTAATTCCAAAAGAGAAGTGACATTAAATGAAATTAGTTTTTCTAGAGGAAGTGCAATCCTCCCCATTGAAATGTATAGGGAAATAACAAATTAATTTTTTTTTTAAAAAGGTCCTCTCAAAAGCTTTGAAATTCTTTCTGACATTATACTTGCTTTCCATATGTAATTTAAAATAAAAGTTTTTTACAGGGAAGCCAATGTATTGACAAAAGATGAAAGTGATTCATGTGATTGTATTATTATAGCACACGCAAATATAATTATTGTACATGTTAAGGTCTACTTAAATAAGTACAACTCTTTAAAAACAGCCGAGTAAATTAATGAATCATTATTGATTTTTCTATAGCATTTCCGTTCTACATTTACATACAACGTACTTATATATTGCCGCATTTAGAGTATATAGTAATAATTAATAATCAAGTGTATAATCAACATAATGTATAGTTCCAAGGAAAAACAGCTTTAAACAGGAAATTAATTGTTAAATATAAATATATTAACGTTAGCATTAATTGTGTAAAACTTAAACTTTTGTTAAATCTAGGAAACTCCCACCAAGTCAATTACTCATGATATAAAAATATCTCTCTCTCTATATGTATATATATATATATATATACATATAAATATAAAAATACGAAAAATCAACATAAGACCTAAATGGAATTACAATATAATAATCATATATATATAACAAATAATAAACCAAAAAAACAAGCGCTCTGACTGTATACATTGTAATTTTAATCAAAATTTACTTGGAGAAAGAAATCAAAAATGAGTATGGAATGCTTATTTCATGAGTGAGATGATATGAGGATGAAACAATTATTATTATTAATATTATGAAAAAAACATAAAAATAAGTATAATATTAATACATACTGGGGATTTTTTTTATTTATCAATTTTTCTGAGTGCTTGCATATCTTTTGAGGAAACAATATGTACGCTCGCTCGGATTCTCTCATTTGATCAAATAAAGTTGAGTGCGTGAGGGGAAACTTTTGTACTTCTATCATTTCAATTTCACCTCTTCCTCTGCTTTCACCCGCGCTTCATTATCACTGCATTGGCTATTGCTCCAATTCATAAATATTTTCGTAAATATTTCACATGCCCAACAGCTTCAAATCTCTGTACATTTGTTTTATAAATTGCGCATTGGGACATCCACTTGGGAAATTGGGCAATCAAATAACTACATTGCATGGAAATTCAAAATGAATACGTAAAATAGAAAATAGCTTACACAATTGTATACCCGAAAACATTAACGACTCCCAAGCTGAAAGGATTCTCTCTCAAACTTATTCCGCAATGTGGACTTGAAAATTTATTCACATCATATGCTTTTTTCCTATCGACATGGAGAAGTGGTTGTGTTGGTCGAAGGTAAATATCAACTTTTCAAAGAAGAAAGCTTTTGACGTAAGAAAAGGCTGCTCTGCTGTAGTAAATCCAAATCCCACGCAAAAGTTACTTAATCAATCTCAACTCGTGGGCATTCTATGACTGCAATGTACAATCTGATTAAAGTCTTCGGAGAGATTAAGTCCGTCGGAGGAAAAATGCCCGTCTACATGGTTTATTTCCAGCTGTTAACTGCATATTTTTGAGAGAGGCTTGTCAAATTTTATGACAATGTCTTGTTCTGCATCTGTATGAGCGTATAGATACGAGCGATGTATGTGACGAGTCATAAACTTGAAACATGTGTAGGGACAAGGTCATGGGGCATCTTATGAACTTGTTAACCAGCTGCTGGCTCATTGGAAATGCAAACAATCTCCGTGGCTTTTGCCCTAGAAAAGTAGCTCGTTTCATTGCTGGACGTGCATACACGATTTACATGTAAAAAAAAAGGTTTCTGTTAAAGTTGAGGAAGAAGCTGTAGTAATGAAGAACTAATTAGTTGAGGGTGTACGCATTTCATACTCATATGAATTTACATGTTACACAAATGTTACAGGCTGGGACACAAAGTTCAATGAAGGCGTAGGCAATCTTTTTATCTGTCAATGCTGGGGCTTGCTTGGACTGATTATGGAAACACTTGGCAAAGATGTGTAGTTTTCACGCTATAGTTTTCAATGAAAGTCTCTGTATAGTTAATAATTAAGCTGATTTTAATGACCAGGAGCGGCCTCCCTTTGACTTCCCACATTCATCCGCTCTACGTGTTTTGGAGCATGTGTGCCATTTACTATTGGATTATCAAGGAATTATTGCTCCACTCTCCGCGAACATCCCCTACATCAAGTGGAAATTCATTAGAGGGAAACTGCCTCGAACTATATAAGAGAGACGCAGAGCTCCTCGTAAAAACTCCTATTTTCACTTGGTCTAGAGTCTAGACGAATACATTATACTATCCTCTATGATTTGATGGCTCGATCGATCGCTTCAAGGATGAAGTACGCCCTTCTCTGCATCAATTCCGAATAAACTACTGACATTGAATGCACTCCTCTTGAGCTAAATAACATTCATTTTTTAGCTTTCCTCCTTTGAAAAAGAGAGAAGAAGAAAAATTCATTTGATGTTCGGAAAGAAGACCTTGAAATATATTTTATGAATCCAGAGGGAAATTCACCACTGCATTGAAAAAATTTCCATTGTTATTGTTCCATGCAGAAAAAAAAATTATTAAGTTCATGTTGAAAAACCATTTTTGCCGATGAATCAAAATGCAAGAGAGTTTCAAGTTTGGAGAAATATTTCTACTTTTAAAAGCCAATAAATCACAAAGCTCAAAAAGTCGGAAAGTCGAAATGAATCTTACTCCAAGAAATAAAATGAGGCTCTTTCATCAGCATTCCAGCGTATACAAAAGTCTATCCTGTATGAATTTGAGGGAATCAAATATTCCAAGTAAGCCCTTCCATTATGATAGTATTTTGAATTTTCAATAATAAATATTTCTCTCAGTACTTATAACTTCCCATGAAATATTCTTTCATACACGGCAGTGATGCATTTTCATACCAATGCAATATGAGAAATTCCGTAGTTACCGTTCTCCTGAGTATTAACAATAGATCCAGCCACAATGGATCTGATTCTATGGAATTGACCTTGATTGAGGATACAATACAAAGGTAAATAGATTCTGAGCATAGAAAATAAATAGAGACCAAATTCATGGGATAATTTTGTAAGCAACAGTGGTTTCATTTTTAATCACTGCAATAATAATTATTAATAATTCTGTAATGTATGTTTATTATTATTATTATTATTATTATTATGTATTATCATATATATTAGGATTTAATTAATTTATTATTCATTATACACTACCAGTCGATTCTTTTTAGTTGAAAATGTCATCATCGTATAACTTAGAATTATTTACAAGAAACGATAGTTTTTACTCAAATGTTACGTACTATTTTATTACACATTCAAATGCACTGTTGTGTAATTAACAGGGTACATAAGTCTAGTACAACTCAAGGGTATTTAAAGGACCATTCCACCAATCTAGTCGTGGTCTTAATTTTTAAGAATAAAGCGTTTTATGCAGCAAAGATCTGCGTTTTAGAAACAATAATAATAACAAATTATTATTATCTCCTATACACAATCTACATCGCCAGACTCCTCTTGTAGTACATTTAATTTATGTAGCAACTATTATTATTTCATTATGCTGTCAATCATCAGCACCCGGTGGTGGCAAATTTTATTTGACTAAAATTATTTATTTTACATATAATATGTAACATATTGTATTGTTAGCATTACTTATACTTACACAAGTACAACTTGAATATTCTATTTACTTTTTTACTGTAGCAATTTTTTTTACTGTACTCTATAGTACATTATTTCATTAGAACTTTTGTCGTCATTTTTTTTTTCAAAGTATTTTGTTACAGTCACTGTTTTTTTTATACATGTGAGAGAATCCATAGAATTTTCAACGAGTCAATAATAATAATTACAGGGTTTTAAAAGTTATACAAACCAAATCATCAAAATTGTCACGAAACACGATGAGGTGGAAAAAGTTCCAAGGAAATTCTTGTGACACGTTCCGTATAAGCTATACATATTTATTATTATTATGTTCGTCTTTTCTTTGCAATTCTTCTTCTTCTCTTTCCTTCTTTAAGATTTATAGATTAACTCACTTTGGTAGATGTGCAGAAAAGCACCCACCAATTAAGCAGTATTTATAAATTACATACATGCACTCAGGTCATTTTCAATTGCATTATTAAATGTCTATATATTTAAGGTATTCAATTAAATTGCGAGAGAGTGTGAACAGAATTTTAGTATAGCAACATTTTTTCCACATTGAGTTCTCATAAAACTTGCTCCACAATAGTAAAACCCATGCAATCATTGGTAAAATAGCTTTTTATATAAATTACTTATTACCAAGACGATATTGTGAGACAATGATTTTTTTACACACACATTATAATTCACCTTACTCATAAAAGACTCTTTTAAATAATGTTACTGTATTTTAATTTTTTAAGTATTTATTTTATATTTGAAGTTTAGAAATTATTAAGTCCTTCGTACCAATTGAAGCAAATTTTTTTATGTATAGGCAAGGAAGGATCCACTAAAGTCACAACCTAAACCTAAGAAATACAATTTATTATATTAGATTTACTACGTATGTAAATTTTTACTTGTAGTCACAAATGAATTTTATGACATTAGTATATATCTTCACAAGTTCAACTAATAATTATACTAATTTGGCTCTTCTCAAGCTCCGAAATTTCTCATTACAAGAATTAGTTTTTAGCAGTTCCTTTATATTCACTATATTTCTATAGACATTACAACCTTTTTAGGATTCTAAAGTATCTGTACAAGTATTATGCCCGTCCTATCATATCATTAACACCCCTGTCTTTCAATTTACATTAATAATTCGTGCTATATAATAATAATTATACTTTCCATTACATTTTCACTAAATCCGGGTTTTTGTACTTAAAAATACCTAATAATAATTATTAGTTAAAACTGACAACCGCTTTTTAAGGAATTGAGTCAGGAACAAATGTTAATCAAAATTACATACTCATAAATTTACTTAAATATCTCCTATACCCATTTGTAAAGAGCCCAACCAATCAGAAACATCAAAAGACTCAAGGAAGGAGCAAATATAGCTAAAAATGAACATTCTTTAAATTGAAAAACAGAATGTATAAGAATGTCCGTAGTAGTACTATTATTTTTAACCAAGTAAAATTCATAGTCATTTTAAAAAATCCTCAGGAAATCAGTTATAAATATTTAATCAGCCCAGGTGGGAACAATCGTAAAAATAACTGCAACTAACTAAATGATTAAATTATTGTAAGCTGCAAAAGTCATCTAAAAACATGTGAAATCTGTGGAGAACAACAAAACAAAAGTTAATCCACAGCGCAAAAAATGCAGTCTGTTTCAATGGAATGTATAAACTTGCGTCACCATTCGGTGAAATATCAGACTCAACGTCCGCAAAGCTAAAAATGATTTCTGAGAAAACAAATCGATCTACCGAGGTAATAAGAGAGTTATCCTCCCGGGCAAAACTCATCAGGATTTTGCCATCACTCCATGAGCAAATTATAGAGATCGAATGTGACAGAAAATCATTCATAGAAAAAGCTATTATTCTTTTATGCTGGGCATCAGTCGAAATAATTCTTGTCACACGTCACCTTGACAGTTCCATACCTTGACTTGTCAGCCTATACTTATTATTGTATACTATTAGATAACACAACAAGTGAATTAATCATATATACTTTTAACCAAAATATTTTAAATCTGTCCTGAACCCGAGTTTAATTCCATAATGAACCATAATTTGCCATAATTTAATTTCCCATAATGAACCCAAAATAAATCAAAATAAATGTAATTTAGTATTTGCTCCATACTTGGAACACGTCTTGTACTTCCTCTCACAATTATTTTAATTTCCCTTCTTACAACAATGCACTGTTATCAGTACTATATATACAGCTGTATGAATCCAGTAAATATAACAAAGCCCGTGGGGGAAATTCCTTTGGATGATTACAGTTTGAAGTAGATTAAATCAACGTCCCGCAAAATGCAAAAAATGTCCCATAAATTCGTATTTGAAGTTGAATGGCAGAATTTCTCGTATCCCTTGTCTTGAATACTTTAAAAAATCTTTCCATACAATATTAATATTCAATGAATGGTATAGGACGTAATGAGGTCTCATTCAATGGATGGAAATTATCTTATGCTAAATTCCTTTCCGAGTGTGTAGACAACACAGTTTTTAGTATACATCTCATCGGCTAAATTTAATAAGGATAGCATTTGGTTAATTAGCTCCTTTTTGAACTTAGTCAACGTTATGTATTTTTACAACGATGGTGTGGCAACTGGCAACAGTAGGCATTTGCATTTCTTTTCTATTATAGAAGCGTTCTCTATAGATTAATTTTTTTAATTTTGTTTTAATTTAATATTTAATATCGACGATTCAAAACCTCATTGTCAGTAGTGGAGCGTCAATGTGATAAAGGTGTAGTAATATCTTATCCTGATTTCACATTAATGCTAATGAGCTGAGAGTTTTTATATGCCAATGCTATATAATTAATATATTTATAGTTTTAGGGTACCACATATATAATCTGACATGACTCCTTAATAAATATTTGTTTTAGAAACACAGTCCCTTTCTTGTGTTCATATAAATTACAAAAATCATTCTCTCTTTCATAGCGCAATTATTATTGTTTTTACAAAAGCAATATTTATGCCACGTTCACACCAAGAGGGACCCATATAGCCAAGATATTAAATATGTAAACGGATATTAATACAGATAATCATCATTTTAAATACTAAATATTGCAGAAATACCCATTCAAGTGTAGATATTTTTAGAATACTAAAATCACGTATTTTAAGTACTCACTACTGGAATGTTTTATTTACAGGACGGCTACTGCAGTTAGTTATAATAATTCACAAGTAATAAATATTCAAAAAGAATGAACGTACCGTCCACAATCTGGAGTGATCAAAATGAGTGAGCAAAACAATCTGGAGTGGTAATGCGTTGGAATTAGTAATAAAAATGTTCACAAGATTTTAATTTTAAATCTTGCTGAAGTCATGGCAAATTAAATACCATCAACACATGGTATAAAAATGCCCGCAAATATCTATTCACATTACAATTGTTATCAATTAAGTGACAATCCAAATATTTTCACAAATTTACCAATCCCTTAAAACTGAACTGACTTAAGGATCATTAATGCCCGACTAAGAATTAGTACCACAAATATTCGGGTAACACAAATTAAAACGTTTTTCGATCCATTAAAAGCTATAACAAATACTTTTGCTCTGGTAACCTCAAGCTACCAAAGGACAAGCCTTGACACAACCAAATTAACCGTAACCAAATCTTTCCAGTTACTTAAGTGCATTCACAACTCAGTAATACATATGACAAAAAAGGTATCCATATAACTATAGTCTGTGTGATAAAAATCGTGAATTATCAACAGTTCCTCATAACATGTTCCTCCAGAAATGTTTTAGAAAGCTGACAAGAGGTAAATATCCCATTTACGCTCTTAATTGTAGTTGTAATTGCAAGTATTAATAGCCGTGTTAGTAATTTATAATTGATTTAGCTCGGTGGTTCCGTTCCATGATTTGGTTCAGCGACAGTGCCATAGCCGTCCAGATAGCTAATACTTGTAAAATTGAGGTATTTCAAATTTACATCTACATTCGTGGAAAGTCACGAATTTGTCGCTTTTGGTGTATTAATCTACTATTTACCTTTTAAATTACATGGATTTGGCCACATTTTTGTAGTGTGTCGTGTAGTAGAGTAGAACATCGTGAGCAAATGCTTAGAAAGCCGCGTTTTAAAAAATCCATCCTATTTCACAGAGACAGAAGTTGCGAAGGATCGTTGGAATTAAAAGGCAAACCGACGGGATGATGATTTAGTATGAATGTCTTCGGGAATTCCATAAGTGAGGAAGTGAATAGGACAGAAGGCTGTCCGATAGGTTATAATCATAGTTGATGGCACTACACAGCCATCAGCTATAGATCAGTAGCGATGTTGAAATTCATGGTGCCACCGGTTAAAGTCAATATGAAACACAACGATTGACCCTGTAGCTAATCCCGTCAAGAGAAATCTAAAAAATACAAATTGAAAAATGACTGAATTTTTCAAAAAATTTTCTTGTTAAATGATAAGTTGGAAATAATCATTGGGATTTTCTAGTACCTGTGGTCATGCGAAAGCGCTAGTGAACGTACTGCACTGTCGCAGGCAGGAAACGCGTACAGAAGTGCTAAGGAAAACGTTCGCCAAACCTCCACAATTCCTTTGTCCCCACCAGTAATTAAATATTCCCCATCGCGACTCAGGAGCATACACTGGAAAGTAATGGGCTTTTTATTACAGCTCTTGGTGACATTACGAAATAATAATTCCTCACATTCCGTATTACTTACATGAATACTATCGTGATGCGTTTGATGCCTCAAGCGTCGGCCATTCATCGTGAAAGCTGCAACGTTACCTTTTTCGTAACCAACAACAACAATGCCTTCCCTAGACATTATGACATTTTCAGGTCCCCGAAAGGATTTTGGAGAGTCTAATGTACGGAGCAAGTCACCAAAAGTAGTGTGAACAAGAACAGGACCATCTGAAAATTAATAATTTAATGTCGCATTTAATTAATACTTCTCCATAGCATAGCAAAAAAACCAGAACATTTTAAAAATGAAATATTTTTTACAAAACAAATGATTACTTTCGGATGAGCTCACAACCAGCCCAAGTTCAGCGGAAATAACGAGTGCAGTGACTGGAGTATCATGTCCAGTTAGTGTTGCCCGAGGGGTTGGATTGTCCCCATCGCCTACAATAGCCTGGCACCTTGCATTCCAGTGCCATAATAAAACAGTACAGTCTGCGGAGCCTGAAGCAATGTAACAGTCCGATGTGATGTTACATTCAGACCTTCCTAAGCAAGTGACGACCCCAAAGTGACCAAACACAATTTGAACGATTTTTGCTGTAAAATACCAAAAAATAATTACACGTGTATTTCAAATATACTGGATTCTAAAATCAACAGAATTGACGACGGAGTAGAAAAATAATTGTAAAAATCAAATTACCCGATTCAGTGGAGAAAACTCTAAAGCTATGATCCCAGAAACCACAAGCAATGAGGAACTTGGAGTCGACTGTAGTAACAAAGCAATTCGAGCGCATTTTCACTTTCTGGCTGAAATTGTCACCTAAATGCCTCTTTGACATTTGATTATTCACTTGGGAAAGCACAGGATCCATGACCAAGGGTAAATTTGCTGCCAAGTTTGGCGTTGTTTCCGTAAAGCTTGGAGAGTGGATCGAAGCTGCAGGGTAAATAATAGTCAATAATCATAAATTTACAGTAATTTTAAACCAATGTCAAGAGAACATTTATTTAATATTTCCGAAAACTCACTTGAATAATTAGAGTTCCATTTGTTAACAGCAAAATTCTGATTGCTGGTTACAGTCACCACTGACGGTTGAGGAAGTTGCGGATAACTATTTGCTGAAATGTGGCAAATTGGTGAATTTGACAAAAACTTCATCACCATGCAGACATCATCAGGAACTGTTGAGAACATCATCGGTGACTGAAAATTTCACATAAAATCATTTAGGTTAAAATCCCTGTCAAATATCCCGCTTTTTCATTCAATCCGTCCTTAATTGTATTGTGAATGCTCAATCGTTGACAATAAATTATTATTACTATTATAATGTTCTCAACGACAAATTTTCAAAGCCAAATTTGAGAATTCTAAAAAGCTAAATATTTATCGAGCCCTTAAGCTCCATGTTTATAATTGACCGGAAGTCCAACATACCAGATGCATTGCTGAGCTTCTAGGAGGATGTGGCTCCATTAAAAGTTGAGATGGAGTCTGCCCAAAATTTCGGATTTGATTTTCGATAGCCTACAAAAACAAATGAATTTATTATTTCATCAACCCTCATTTAATTTTCTATCTATCAAATTTTAAGGTATAAAAATTCATTAAAAATTCTCACCTCCAGCATTGTTGGGTCATTAATTGATTCCAGATCAACACTGCCCTCATAAGTTAAATAGTAGAAAACGTTTGTGGCACGTACAGCTTCAGGTCCTGCGAAGTGAAAAAAAAACAATCGTTCCACCAAATCTCCACAAGAAAAACCCTCTGCTTCCAATCATAATATCATATACTCTTCCTCCTAGGCCTCCGTGTAGTCATACTAGAAAAACGTAGATGGTGGTGGAGACTAACAATTTAAAGGTAAAGTTCACTCTTGATAATTGCCATGCATAATTTTAAGAGCCTCTTTTCTTCCCTCAGTTCTCTCAGTATTTCAATTGAAATTCACAATCAATTCCTTATAGAATGCATAAATTCGTTCCATCTTGTTCCCAAATAAATACTTAAAATTATTGCTAAAACTACTCTCCTTATAAAACTTATGGTCGAACCGCTACTATTTTCTCTTCAAAAACATTTTTGATACAACAATTGCTTTAATTGCGTTTAAAAGTCATGATTTTATATTTCTTTGACAGGGACAAGTAGAATTGACAATCCGTGGCGACATCCCATCCTTACCAATTAGTTGTCGTCAGACTTGTAAGAAAGTTGAAAGTTATGGTATCATAAATAAATTACCGTCGTCGTCTACTCTATC
The DNA here is from genome assembly GCA_034693705.1 of Spatulosminthurus flaviceps. Lineage (NCBI taxonomy): Eukaryota > Metazoa > Arthropoda > Collembola > Symphypleona > Sminthuridae > Spatulosminthurus > Spatulosminthurus flaviceps. The sequence continues at coordinate 59,270 of JAQFXU010000138.1, read as the reverse complement.
TATTCTCGTTGCCTAAGTTTCCGGCACACGGACGGATGATGGCTACTGGAAATTGAATTCACATGTTCACTCTTGCTCATGTTACACATACTATTACGTTTTTTTTCAATCTCGTCCTCCTCCTGACTCAATGCAGACATCGTCTCATTCACAATTCCCTCTCCTTTTTCTCTTTTCCCTCACACAATGTACATGTATGTACATAATTAGAAAAATACACATTTTTCCATGAATGCAGCGCAAGTCCACACATTCTGTTTAAGTTTGTGTGGCCTATTCCAAAGATCATTTCCTATGAGATTTTGTGTGAGAGAGGTCACCCAAAAAATTTACTACTTGTTTAAGTTACACACATACTACCAAAAGACACATGAACTTCTGGGAAACGCTCACTATATATACAGAGTCCGTGTATAGCCTACAACGAATTCAATACACGCTAAGCTAATTGCTGCAGTAATAGGATTTGGTAACTTGAAACCGCATAAATTGACTTGCCACTCGCTCACATTATTTATTCTTTCCCCCATCAGCTCAATGTTCCATTCATAAAATTCCTCCACATTCCTTCCCTCAATGCAGTTCCCATTCATAATGACATTTTAGTTAACTATAAATATCCTCAAACGAACAAGCGTTAGGAATTCGATTTAATGTGTCATATTTTGAAATAGCATATTTTATGCCATGTAAGCCTTCAGCCAGTTAAAAAAAATCCCTATACACACCCAGCAATGCTACGGAATTAAGGCAATAATACCTGACGGATCTAACCAAACCCATAAAAATTACTTTTTTGCAACAGAGGGTGAAGGTAAAAATCTGCACAAATTGATGCTGTCACCAAAGCTACCAAGTATCCTTGTAAGTTCATGGTCTACTAAAGAGGGCCGAGATTGTAGCAGAAGGCTGGAGCAATTACAGTGTATTATAAATAAAGAGGGACTGAATGGACCCCCTGATGTTTCCAAAGAAACTTGAGATCCTACGGTTCAGACTCAATTCCATTCCTACTATACCTCCAGCCCATTGAAACACATATTGAAATGAAAGAGTACACTTAAGAGTTCCTTGTCATAAGTACATATGATTTATAACCCGAGCTCATCTCGAGACTGAACGTTTCCTTCGGTTTGATGGACATTTTGAAATCAGTTCAAAACAAATACGACTTTACTAATAAATTTATTATGCACTAATAGCTTAGAGCTAGGTGGTCAGTAAGTATTTTCATAATTGTCGGGGAAGAGCCACTACATAAAATACTAATAAGCAACTCCTGACAGGTATGACAGCACATGGAAAACTAAAGACCTGAGCTATTCTATTGCTCGCCATAAATTCTCTCTCTCTCTCGGCAATCATTTAGCTAAAGTTTAAAAAATGTTTTTCACTGTTGATGCCACTGGTTTTTCTCCCTATATTTATTATGAGTTGAGAACATAAGTTCAGATTGCAAATTGACAAGGTCTAATAACAATCCTACTACATTCAGATATACATAGACATTTAGAGAAAAACCTTTGTCAGATAAACTTGAAAATAAACTTGAAGACAATAAATTTGAAAGAACATGCCCTCCGTGAAGTGAGCCATGAAAATATCATTTATTACCGGCAACAGTTTCATCCCAAGACCTATACACAATAGTAAACGTATACAGAGAATGTGTGTGAAGTAACGTGTACATATTATCGTTCTCCAAGGGTTCTTTACCACCCTCATAAAAACATCATGAACCATTGGAATGTTAGGAATGGTCCCATTCTATTTTCTCCCCGCCTCAAATAATTTCCTTTAAACAAATACTACAAGAAATTGTAACGTTCAGAAAGAGGCGAAAGATTTCCCCTAAATTAATTTCTGTTTTTCAAACAATTTCGCTTAAGTTCTTCTTTAATAACACGGATCTTCAACAGAAACAAAACAGTCGCCTGGGCGTGCCTTATTATTATTACTAAAAAACAAACAATCATCAGAAGGAATATATAGTCTGAGGGAAAGGTCTTGAAGGAAAATATGAAAATCATTCACCGAGACATTTATGAGTATTAAGGGAATTTAACGGCTATGCATGTACTCAAAATATTTGAAAAATCCAAACACTATATGATAAAGTTGTGATGAAAGCTTCCACCAAGTCTAATAAACTAAAATGTATACAACCCACTTCCAGAATTAGTAGCATTAGACATTTGAAGAGAGGGAAAAAACATTGTTGGAGTAGAGGAAAAAAGTGCAGTAGGGTTGTGAGGAGGGATGTTTGTAGGAAACGAAGCTGTCGGATTTGATTTTGCTAAAAGTTGTGAGGAAACTCGGGGTACATTCTCTTGGGACAAGAGCTTTTTCAAATATCCCTTTTCCATGAAGACTTTTATAACAACTCTTCTTTTACTTCTCGTCTTCTTATTTCGCTTTTTGTAGAAAAAATTCCAACTTGGGACAGCCTTGTACATATTTATATACGTATATATGGTAATGGTATTCCTAAGACCAATGGGAAGTTGAATTCAGAAAGTTGCATCCAAACCATAACTCAAGGAAAAACTCAAGCCTAGCTCGGATATAGTATGTACTCTAGAGGCATTGGAATGGAGGGAAAATGTTTCCAAGGGGAACTATCGCCGAACATATGAGAGACTATGACCAATAAATGACTACTTCACAACCATACCATCTTTAACTAAAAACATATTCTCTAATTCCCAGCTCTCGTGGAGACAGATCAGACGGGAAATGAAAGGATGGGGTCTGCTCATGTTTTCACATTCGGTTTCCCGTTCTCGTGTCACAATGAAATAAATCAATATAATTCAAACAACTCACCTCTCTGCTTGTAGCCAAAAATAAGATCAATCCACTGATGCAGCTGGCAAGATACTATTTCACTTTCAAGTGCCTGTTAATTTTTCAACCAAATCAAGTGAGTCACTTGAGTTCAAATCTTCATTCACAATGCAACACTTTTATCGTCCACATATGAAATAATCTCATTGCATTATTGTAGAAAGTAGAACTTAATTGAAAGCATATTTTCTATATTTTTTCCTCCTTATTTTTCCATACCATTCTATGAATTCGAACAAATTCTTCCGGAGTAGAGGCCCAGGGAGGGAGTTTCCCATGATCCACTTCCACCGAGTCCTCCTGAGTACCCAACTTGTACCGATGATTGTTGCAAAACATTTCAGGTAAGTAGAATAATTCTGGGATCAGTTCCTACAAGACAAAAATAATACAAGCATTTGAAATATCATTGCAATTGCAGACACATTCACTCTTCCGAACACCCAAAAACAATTCCGCTAAAAATAATATGTACTTTATTCAGGTGGATTTCACACCCAAATTCTTACAACCACAATGAGCTTTATGAAAAGATCATCCAAACACCAACGAACGGGGAAAGTAAAGAAATAATCAATCACCAGTCTTACCTTAACATCGGATGTATCTCTTTGACAATTTTTCCAAGCAAGGGAAATACTTGAGAAAAGTCTATTAGGATGATCAAACTTGCCACCCTGAAGGGCAAGGAACATGGTTGTAAATGGTTCCTGTAAAATAGCCAAATATGCCGTATTTTATTATCCTTGTATATTGTATAGCTATAACCTTATGTAACGTACATGGAAATCACAGTTGTGAATCAATGAGAAAAACACTGTGGGTAGCAGAATTACATAACTTGACACGAAAAAATGTTACACATCATAACAATGTCTTCTGCCCCTTCCAGCAGGTTAACAGTGCGAGGGTGAAAAGCACTTAAAGGGAAAAGAACAATAGGGAGAAGAAGTACTACATGATGATAACGTGTACTACATGTCCGTAGGAATAGTACACACATCATCTCACATACGTGCGTGCATGCTAAGAAAAAACCATAGCTTACCAATCTCAAAAGCCAGTTTAATGTGAAGGCAGCAGTGGAGTAATGAGAGCCATAATGGAAAGGGGGAATACTCTCATGTTCCCAGCTGTTGTACCTCTCCTCGAAATATGCACGACGACTCGGATTTAAAGCTCCAACGGGCTAAACAACAAAAATATATTTTCACCATCAAAACACATCAATGATAAATCTTATTACATACAAAAACCTTCGTCTACAAAATTTCAAATTCCCACAATTAATTTTCAAGTGAGTGAAAGCACCACGCAATTCCCACTACACAAACTGTTTGTTTACCCATATCAAAATTTACGCAACCCCAACAGCTCGTGAAGAGCTTGGAAAAAAATTGCTATCATTTGAAAATCATCCAATTGATTCCAAATACAAAGCCTGGAGCGGATCTGACCGTAGATAATGTTAAGAATTAATATGGCTTTTACCTTGGACAAATCACGGTAATTGCTGGAGAGACCCAGGTCCAGTTCTTTAGCGTCATAATTAGTTAAAATCCATGGGAAGACAGGATACTGATTCAAGTCATTGTACGTTCGGCCTGCCGGTCAAGGAGAAACACACCAATTATATTCAATCAGAACTTGCCTTCAATGTTTGTGTACACCACGCTCTTCACAATGTGAAATTACGAGATAAGAAATTACTACTACTACACAGCTCGTCTATTATCATCAGCTCGTGCTCCCGGCTGTAGTGTAACTCAATGAGCCCCGAAATTCAGGTTCCGATATCATTCATTTGGATTCTTTATGGAAATACATAGTCAATAAAGAAAAGAAGAGGAATTTACCAGCAATCGTATTTAAAAACATGAGGTACTCAAAGTTGGAAATCTCCCGCCTTTGCCATTTCTGGGTCATGTTCGATGCTCTCATGAGCTGCCGCGGAGACATCATGGATGCGCGTCTGTAAATCCAAAAGAAAATCTCATTATACTACATTCAATTTAAAGTTGGCCAATATTTTATTCACCAACAATTTTTTAAAAGGGCCTCTTTTTGAGAAACGACACGACTTTCCAATTTGTCCTCTTTGCCAACAATCAACACTTTATTGGTTCAGGACTCCTAAACTCCCTCACTCATTTTGATTCCCATCATACAGAGATACAGTAGATATGCTTAGAACCTCTGATGATGAAGTCAATCATAGAAAATAGATAATATCTTGATTCCCTCGTTCAAAGTAGAACGGAACCACCAGAGCTGGGCCCTCTGGGGGTGAGCAGTACTAAAAGCGCATCAGCTAAGCAGCAATAAGTCAGTTGCTTTAGTAAATGGGCACGTCCAAGGAAATCCGATTAAAATATATGAGGAAAGGCCTGGTTCTGTCATCAGATGTAATAAGTGACAGGAGCTTAGGGGTTCAAACAGCATTAAAACAACTTAAATCCCCATATGCCTACAAGCCGAAACCAAAAAACTTTCAAGTAGAAATCCGGTTCAGTCTGCATTACTATCAAGCATGCACAACTTATTATTGTGCATTACAAAAAAATTACGTTATATCCTTAATTATTATTATTTCTAATATGAGCTTTGAATTTCTTACTGAAGAACATAATACCCCAAAAGTCGAGTCAACAGGAGGAAAAACTGAAGAATAGCGTACTAGAAGAAACTCATGGCTACAGCCACGTTGCACTTACTTAGTGTCCCAAAGGTGTAGTCCCGAATCGATAAAAACTGCATGCTAAAATATATTAATTGTCATTCCACCCTGTCACGCACTATACATTCCCTATTAAGGATAAATACAATCTACCTTGACATTACAACAGCCCTGAATTAAGCATTCCTGATGCAATTGATGCAGGAAGACTGGGAAATCCCTAATACTAAATTCTATTTCTTTGCATGACAACTTGAAGTTTATACTTTGTAAGCAATAACTCCCATTCAAGCTAGTACTACCTACACGGGCTGAGGTTGTACAGGTCGGATATATTTTACAGGCATGGTATTTCAAGTAAGTAGCCCTTCCAAAGAAATACGGATCACATTACAATCGGATAATAAGACGCAAGGAATTGCAGTGCTAATTAATTTCTTTCCCAACTCATGTAAATTTCATAGCACTCCATTACCATATATTTCCAATGCAGGATTGCCCTACAACCTCCTCGCATACGTACATTCTCTAAATTAATTCAAATCACAAAAGCAACTTTCTTCCTCCTTCTCCCACACTCTCAACTATAACCACTGATATAGTTTAAATTTCAAGCCCATACCACAAGTTGTGCTCCAAATTTGTCCTTTAAATACATCTTCGAAAAATGCAGTAAGGTAAAGTTTTATAAGGGAAAAACAATACTGTAAACTTTCGAATAATATTTAGCATAATTTTTAAATCAACAAGTTACAAAAACATACTTGCAGTTTTCCTAGCTATCCATTAATATATATGTAAATGATTTATATTTAAGAATCTGTACATTAGAAATTAAGACTGAACTGGTTAGTCCCTGTCGGTCATGTCAATCATGATTAAGTCCAGGATTGCATGTATATTCATTGAGCATTCACATTTAGTCCCCAGGTTTTCCTTGGTTCCTCCGTGGTTGGTTTAGATTAAGTAATCCGAAATATGTTGTTGTTTCAACTTCTTCCACTTTACCCTTGCTTACATACATCACCTAAACCTGCTAAAAAATTGCCTCAGGAGTGTAAAGATCTTTTTGTTCCGGCGTTACAAGATTTTTTTTTTACATTACAATTTTAATGAACGACTTTTTCCTTCACCAACTTTTTCATATCTTTGGTTACATGTACGATAGAGATAGATGCCAAAGTATAATTTGACAATCTGTTCTCCTCACTCCTATATGTACATACGAACAAATGGTAAAGTGCCACGATTATAGAGCTACAAAAGCATTCGATGATACATGGTGCAAAAGCGGCAGAATTTTTCTTATAGAAAAATCTTTATAGATAAATTACAAATGATGTAGGTGGATTTTCCTCACTATTATATTTGTATAACTATTTTTTTCTTGAAAAATTTACTATGCGTTACATATGACTAATATCGTAATATGATTAAAAGCGGGAAATAAAGGGGAATTCCCGTATCTCCAATACTTTTACATATGTAAGTTTATGACAGCATTCTTTTCAATGCACGGCATTTTAATGAAGTAATTGCTTTTTTAATGACTCCTGTTGACTTCCCTTCAAGTAAATAAACTTGAATCTCTTCGAACATACTCGTAAATAAATTCACTCATCAATCCTCTCCATGTCCACTGAATGAAATCCACAAAAATACACAAACTACTTTAACTTATTCGAAGAACCCAAACATCGCGAGTCCTCGCATTTACTTCATACAGAATACAGGCTATAACCGCCCTGCATTATAAACATTATATGTGACTGGACACATTTAACTGCATATTCAAGGTAAAACCATAAAAGTTCAGAAGAAGAAGAAGAGGAAGAAAAAAAAGAGAACCAAAAAATCCTTTCTGTGGACGGGTGTAATAAAACGTGAATTCTTACTGTCCCCAACCCGTTTGACCACAGCACTGGCTCCTAATTTACTTTTTAAGGCCATGCTTTTGTATACGTATACATACCAATATAAATGTGCAGTGTCAAGAAAAAAACAAACAGAATCAAGAAACTCCTTTTTATTAATAATAATAATTGATTTTTTTCTCCCCTGACTAATTTGACTGAACAAAACTGTATAATTTAGAAAATGATGGGGCAAAACCACCAAATGAACCATCTCATTTACCACGAACGTCTCTCTGTGAGCAGCTCTTGCACACGGAAAGCTTAATATACAGTAGAATCGTATGTACATGGATAATCCTCTTCATAGCCACTAATAGCACACAGCACCTGCCCGAAAAAATACAGAAGCTACGAATCCAGCCTACTATTACCGAGTCAAAACATTACACATCCAACTCGTAGAATTAAAAAAATCATTTGGTAAAATTCACTCGTCCTGGAATTATCCTGCTCATCCTGAAGTTTATTGACTTTACTTATTTACATACATCCTTACCTTAATAATAATGTATTATATTTACAATGCTAATTGCTGTATGCTTGTATACTATCGGTTCGACAATACAGTGTGTGATTATTGCTGTAAACAAATTCAAGTGCACTTCGTAACACTCGACCTAAATACTATGAATTTCCAAGGTTCATCCCTATACTACCTCGGAATCAATAATGATGAAGAAACCTTTCTAATAATCTTGGATCTTGGATTCCAAAACATATATTATCCAAACAGTAGCCTAAATTTATAGTGGATTTATTCAGTAGTTCAAGATTTATACCATGAGCAAGGTTTAATTAGTAATTGCTACTGGGATAAAATTCTTACCCTTGTAATAAGCAATCACGAATGATTTGAAATGCATCAAATCCATATTTAAATCTCAAGCTCTCCATAATGAATGTTCCTAGTACAATCCAAAGATTATCTAAAATCCGCTAAAAGTTGGAGCTAGCAGGTAATTTCTTAACTGACATTTTCAGCCAGGACAAAACTTAATGCTATCCGTTGACATTGCTCACGACCTAATAATTTGCTAACGACCCTGATTTTCAGCCAGCAGTTAAAAAAGCTTTTTGATTTTAAAATGTCAAGTTAAATAGAAACTCCACACCAGCAATCACATAAACAGACTAAAAATCAATAATAATCTTGACACATTGGAATAGTGTCAGAAGGGTAATCAAATTGGAATTTATAAGTACTCATTGGGATGACTTTGGGGACACATTCCAATTTGTCTCCTTGACAGACTTTTCTACCCTTCTACTACTCAACCCCAAAAATTAATCCTCAGGACTCACTCCCTAATTCACTGAGCTAACGCCTGGCCTAGTGCTTTTTTAATGGTGAACCATACAAAAACATATGACCAAATTCAGCCTTTCGAAGCCACTACTCCATCCAAGGAAACGATTTGCCTAGGAATTGTAAAACAGAGAAATAATTTCTAGTCTTTAAAACGATACTTTACGAAGGGTTCAGTGGTCACAACAGTTTTCAATCTACATTTGAACTTGCTATAGAATTTAAGCCTACTAATATAAATGGTAGTCTCTGGCAATTATTAGGATTCAAACAGGAAAGCTAATTTCAATGAACGCATCCATAACGTGAAAATCCTAGAGATGGTAAAAAAAGTCCAATAGTTGTATGGAAATTGCTGGTTGAGCGGAAGCCTGGAACAAAATAAACTATACAGTGAATAAAAAGAGCTCTGAAAATGTTCGAGTGGATCCAAACCAGTAGTATGAGTTGATTACTCTGGTGCATAATAGCATAAAGTTGATTTTTAACAATTTGGACGGAAAGATAGGAAGGTGAGTGAGTGAGCCCGTCATGATATCTGATTCGAGCGTCTTTTCTCTGACCATCTTGAAAAGTCCAAGGAAAAAGATATAATCAAACATAAATCCAGGAAAGAAGGACATAAGAAAAAAATCAGGGACGTTGAAACCCTATGAGGATGATGGTATGTACAAAAAAAAATTCTACCTATACTTAACACTTACACATGACCTACAATATAACTTCCTATAAGCTCCTTCTTCTTCTCTAGACTCTCGTCTAGTAAAAGATACAAGTCTCTCAAACTGATGTCACAGGAGATTTAACCCTACCCATGTTTAAAGGTTAGCCAAACGTGAAGACCGAGAGGAATCAAGTCCCTTCAATCCTCCAATCCTCTTCAACTTTTTACCCTTCCCTACAGAACTGTCAACATGATTATGTGCAGCAAATGCTCGTAAATGGACTCAGGGTGGACATATCCACCGATCCTGATCCGACTCTCCTCAAGATGCGCTGCTCCACACACAATTTAAGACAGACTTTCCTCGTATTTCTGTCTCCCTCCTGTTCTAATAATGTAAAGCCACAAAACGAGAATTTTTTTTCTCACCTAAATATATTTACTATCAAGGACTTTCCTTCCACAAACAAACAGTAATAGCTCACATCCAATACACACACGGACTTGAAATATATACTACTATGCATTATAAGCCACGCAGTTTAGTACTTACAATAAGTAAAGGTGGGAAAAGATGAGGAGCAAAAAGGAGAGAGGAAAAAAATTTAAAAGTAATGTTATTTCCTTCACTCACTGTTCAAGTAAGTAAGGAGCTTTAAAGTTAAAAACATCCCTGAACCAGCTCAGACTACTTTACTAAAGGTTTCAACTATGTTTTTCTTATGCTCCCAGATAACACGAATACTTATATATGTACTTGGTGAGTTGGTTTAGAACCAGACTACAAGCTCCATTTACAAGGGTGTTGTACTTTAGCATAGTTGCGTGTGTGTGTGACAATTGGAAAATCTGTCTTCAACTTCTCACATCAAAAACTGGACCGTTGAAAAAAATTCTGTTTACACCTCTCATTTACATTATTTCTAAGTGTCTTCCGAGCTTGCTCGACAATCCTACTTCCGTAAGTGCAATGAAAAATAAACTACATATACGCCTCACCTTGTTTGTGGAATCCCATACTTGATTCCCACTCCAACACGAGGAAGAGCTTTGATTACTTTCTTCACCGTCGCTTGATCCGGAAAAGCAAACATGACTGAAGCTGCAATAAAAAAAATCAAATCTTCAATATTCAATGATTTCTCATACTTGCATCCATGGCTACCAAGTATGTGGAAAAAAACATTTAAAATTTTCCGCTAGAATTTTGCACACACAGACATTCTGGGCTTTGAGTGTAAAGTGTAACAATAATACCTGGAGCATAAAATTTATATTTTAAAGACAGAAAGCAAACTGAAGCAAACTCAAAAGCCTTATTTCCATAAAGCGCAGCCTATATACACGTAAGATAATGGCATAGAGGAAAGTGGGAGTAAATCACAAAAAGTGCATGTGAAGGAGATTTTCATCCCTGCCGACGACAAAATTAAAAAGTAGAATGGATGAGTGGCCAACGGCAATATTTAATACATAAGCTTATGAGAATCACGTAGGGAAGTTGATTGTGGAAATATAATGGACTCAAACTATCACACATGATGTAATTCATTTGTGAATTGAAATTTTCTTAATTAATCATAGGAAATTCATGGGCTGAAGCAGGAGCAGGACTTTTCATACATTGAGCAAGGTGAAAAGAGATTCCCTCTGTTCCTTAACATTTGGCCCTTGTTATAGATTTTCGTGGGGGAAAGACTACAGATGATGAATGGGATTCTGTGAGATAATCATCACATGTGCTACCTTCAATTTATACTCTTTCGTCATTCACTCCGAAAACTTGCTACAGTTGAGGTGAGCGGGGATGAAGCGAAGCATAAAAGATATTGAAGCGGCGGCAAGGGCAAGGGAGGAGGAGGAACTTCATGCCCACAGATTTTCCTCCTCAAATTTTTATATATCTCTAGAGAAACGGAGAGGAACTGGTTCTCTCATTAGTTCCAGCCAAAGAGGCAAAATATATCCAAGGTAAAAGTAAAAGCGTGAGCCTTTACTATACAAAACCTAATAAAAAACTATCCACTGTAAACAAACAAGGCGTTCTTCAACATCAAACACTCAGCAACTCTTCATTCGCAGACAGAGGATGTACTTTATTAAATCATGTCTTCAATCCCCATTCAAAGACTACATAAATCATATGCTCATGAGCCCGTCATTCATTTTCATCCAAAGAAATAATGTGCAAACTTCCAAGTCCGTTCATTTCTCATATAAAATACAATAAAAAAGGGTCTCTTCAAATCCTTAGAATCAAACCGATTTTACCCTAATTTGATCCCTTCATATTTCAAATATCACCACATATATTGTATATAGTACACGATATTACATAAAAAATATCAAATGTAAACAAAAAAAACTCATATATTAAACCTTACAGGAATTATATGTAACATCATCAAGTATCTTATTGGCTGGGGGCTAAAATTTTAGATGATGATGATGCATCATAGCAATCGGAATCCTATAGGACTTTTTTGTAAACAAAAAAATAGGAGATCACCGCCTGCTCATGTCCCATAGGCAACCCAAGCCCGGTCTTAATTGCATCTAATTGCTGAAAGAAAGTGAAGAAAATCCCGTCCCTCTCCTCGTCCAACCTTCATCAAGCTCAACTGGGGCCGGGCCCTTTGATCCGTAGTTATCAAACGCCTTAATAATACACTCGACGCCTTTTATTCGCCACCTCTTGTCAATTCATGATTGTGTTTCGGACCAAGCTCGTACATGCCGTAGCTCTACTTCATAAAGCATGGATATACAAGAGTTACGCAAGAAAAACAAACACACTTAACGACTGAAGCTTGTACATATGCTCTCACTAATTCCCCCGTTATCGGTAAATAAAAAAGGCCAAGCCTCCTCCTCATGTCACCTCATTTACTAATCACGTAGCACACGAATTTATAATTTTATGCATGCGGCGAGAAGCAAACAAGACAAAAACAACGGTTGACTAGACATATGAGCTACGATTCAGTATGTACCGCACATTTAAACATATACGAAATTATACAAAAACTTTTTTTAAATGCTTCATTCCAGGATTTTTATGATGATAAAGTGGTTTCTCCATGATAACATACACAAAGATTTCCTAGGAAGGATGAGCTATGTAAATTGTCAGCGTAGCGGTTTCATAGGAAAAGATGGAGGATCAATGTGTTGGGAGCTTTTATTTGTATTCATAGGAAGAGCGTGTTTTAGTGTTTATACTAATTTTAAATTTGCTCACGCGCAAGAGATACAACGAGGACTATAGAAATGATAATATATTGTAACAAAAATAAATCAAGTCTAACAACTGCATGGAAAGCTAAAGCTTAGTATTCTTAGAGGTCCAGAAGTTACAAGTTTTGGCCTAAGTCAATAACTAAAATAAATGATAAGGTTAAATGTCTAAATGTTTACCCAAGGACGGTATTAAGTTTCAGCCCTCATATTTATTTCAAGACCTACACTAATTGTCTACATATATGTATTCGTACACATTGAAGGGGCCAGACTTGTGAGGAAGGGTCGACGAACGTCTTGAATAAACCAATTTGAGGAAGACACAAGGCCTTCGGATTTTTTTTAGTCAACTCTCCCGACCTTCGTACACACATCATGTGCTCAGGTATCTGTAGTAGAGATTAGTATGAGGTTCCGTAAAAAAAATATCCCTTGATTTTGGGGAATATGTGTGTGGAGCCTTTTTTTATTTACTAAGGCGCTATTCCTTGTATTATTTTTTCCTACTTAAAATATCTGCTACGTTCCCAGTATGTTGTAGGAACCATACCATGTGAGACTAATAGTATGGTATTCATGTCAGTGTGTATGATATGGAGGAAATATGTACGGTTAGGTATTTTAAAGGAGCCACAAGAGCTCTTTTGGACAGGAAAATTGAAAAGGAAAGCAAATGGTTGGGGAGAGGCTGTGAAGTTGAGGTAGTAGTAGTAAAAGTATGAAGGGAAAAGGTTCGGAGATGACATAACAAGCACGGTTTACGAGCCCACTGTTCAGGTTAAGTGCAGGCATTTGTCAAAGCCCTGAACATCTAAATTGCTCACTATTTTCCTCAGCTTCATAATCATAACAAGTTCAGAGCTTGCCATGTTGAGTCTCTCAGAAGCTACAGATACGTGCATATATTTCTTCTACATATTTACATAGCTCCGTTTTTACGGATACTTCAAGTGGCAAATCTTTCCTGCCAAGGTACACCTAAATGTAGCCTCTTGTATTTTCTGCCCACCCACCCAGGGTGCTATGTCGTAACTCCCATGTTTTGGCTGAACAAGCAAATATTTTAATTCCTTGTTAATTTCTTTACTATCGTATAATTTTCCAAAATACTATCCAAAAACAGCCTTCCTTTTATCTAAGCCGCCAATATAAATAAAAAACTCAGTATATATTTTCTTGGCTTCATGTTTTTAAAAACATTTGTAATAAGTTTCTTATATCATATTATTTCAATATAGCTCGCTCTTTTTAAAAGCCGCGTAAATTCCCATTTAAATATTTCCAGATTTTGATTATCCACGGAAAATCCTAGTCAGGCTAGGAATCCTAAACAAAATTATTACATCAAACAGGAAAAAATTACTTTGCATTGAAATAGCAACCACCTCGCATTTTCCCAGCTTTCTATTTCTATACTTAACCTTGTAAAAAAAAGTATACTTTGCAAAAAATTCAAAACTTTTCCTAAAGTAAATGAAAACTTAAATCTCTGTAAGTTTCTAAATCCTGGAAAAAATCTGCCGTTGCAGAAGAAGTACAAAAGTCATAAATGAACAATAATATTACAAATGGTTTATTGTAGTAGCTTCTTCAAACTGCAACAGCTCTGACCATATTATGAGCATATTTGAAGAAACATAAAAATTAATGACAGAAAGGACACAAAAGTTCAGGTAAGGAAATAATAGGAGAAGAAAAAAAACCAATTTGAAAAAAATACTACACCAAAATCCCTAATGTTCAAAGAAAGAAACCTGCAGCTTCAACTGGACCAGTCACGTAGAGTCAACATTAAAAGCAAATGAGAGCAATAATTCTACGAAACACAAACATATAAGCTCGCAAACACATAACACTCTCAGCCAAAGAAAAAATTACACTCAAAAGTCAAGACAAGTAAGGAAATATTCGAGAGTAAAATACATAATATAATATTCAACTTACTCCGACTTGCAAGAAATATTTCAATCGCCACATTCTGGAGCAGGTAGTGTCTTGAAAATATGGCCCGAATTTCGCTGAAGTACCACTTCCCGTGCAAATGATCGCAGTATTTCAAAACCTGTGACGTAAAAACAGCATTATTACCATCAAAAAGGGAGATATATAGACTTCAACCATGCCACCAAAGAAAAAAAACCAGAACCTGGTCAAAATATTCAAGACTATAGAAAATCAACATTTACTCCCTTACTCCCAACCTACTCTTTTCTATAGCCTTAGTGTCTCCCAAAAGTCAAAGGGAAACTTTAGTGCATTGCTAGAGCTTCATAAAATTATAAGAAAATTCCGAGGACCACGACAGCAACATCATTACACGGAACAGTCTTCCCAGAGCCGACTATGAAATTATTTTACTCGCATTCCTTTGCCTCCCTACAATTTTAACATGCATTATGTATACCTCACCTTACGTACCCTACATATTTATTAGTTATATACAACTTCAAACTTGTAGAGCCACAAAGAAGAAAGTCCCTTTAGAAAAAACACATGTACTTATATATATAGATCCTCGAAAAAAGATTCCAATCTTCTCCTCCAATTCAGCGAACACTACATACGCATGGACGGCTACACTCCGCAAGCAAGCTATTTAGCCTTTTTTTCTCCCTCAACTAACTCTCCTATTATTTTATTGCTGGACTTGACTATTACTTATCAAACTTTACCTTTAAATCTAAGTACGTGACGTTTTTGAGGGACGTGCATGAGGGTATTTTTGTATGCAATAATAAACAAACAAGGAATTTCCAGCCTCATGGTCCACCTCAACCATATCCACAAGAAAATTCCCCACAGTAGCAATTTATATTCTTTTCTCAGTCATCAAAGGAGTTATCGCTCGTGATGATTACTAATTGTCTCATGTACTTACAACAAAAGAACTTGTAAACCTCCACCTCTGTACCTTTCTACCATCACATTTCACATATTTTTAAAACACACAATAATTATACACCCTCCATCTAAATATTATTCCCCCTCCAGAAAAACACTGACCATCCCACAAGTATATAAAAAGTATACACTCAATTTATAACACAAGGCTAAATCCGTTCATTCATACTCCAAAACTTATTTAAATCCTGTATATTGTCAGTTGCCTTTACTTTACAAGTCTCATGTAAGTATTCACAGTTAAAAATAAAACTACGTGAAAGAAATTAATTCCACTTGAATACATTTTTTGAGATTGGGAATTTAGATTGCATAAAAAAATTCTCCTCCTGTAAAGAACTGCACATGTTTTATCACGTTACTTAACATAGAGTAAAAGCCGGTGCAGAGTAAAAATAGAGAGTAATGGGAAACCTCATAGGAAATAATGGCAAGTTCAGGGTAACCCGAGCTTTTTTATAAGAGTGGTTGTAGCTCTGGTGAGAATAAATGCAGAGGAAGAATTACATGTAGTAGACACATATAGTGGGAATATACTTCTTGTGCAAACCACTTGAGCAGAGAATTGTAATAAAATACATAGAAACTACGGTAGAGAGATATGTCCCGACGCAATACATTAGCCACATTACGTATATGTACCCTCAGACTATTTAGATTTAATGGTATAAGGAAAAGAAGACACAAGGATGAAATAGGAAATTCGATGGTGTGTAGAATTCGATTTTGAGCAAGCTTTTTGGGGGTAACAGAATATATATAGTGTGTTCGAGTGTTTTGTTAGACATTGTCCAAAACAATACGAGCTGATTTATTCTTCATGTCTCCGAGCTCACATTTGTTAAATACATAGATATATTTTGGAGGGTTGGAAGACATGAAATGGCAGGGACCCTCTAATGCTTGACTGGTTACAAGTAACTAAGTATTCATATGGGCGAGAGCCTCCCTACATGTGTATGTGTTGCCATAGGGTCAAAATCAGATTACTAGATCCATTAGTGAAGCAGAGCAATTCAACACCATCCATATCTCTCTCACCCATGGTAATACTTGAGCCCAGAGCATCATCATCATCATCCGATCAAATAATTCGAATCTAACAACATCTATTTTACTTCCCAACCTTCCTCCTCCGTCACTCAAATACAAATCACTGTAACAAAACTTTTCATTCAATTTTATTATGTATCTTTCCGACAAATCCTACACGTACTTGTGCTGACTACAATACTATAAAAGTGCGAATCCTTTTTCCTAATTGCTTTACTACAATTTCAGAAAAACGTGATTAGATTTTTCTAATGACAGAAGGCAGGAAAAGATTGTAGAGTCCTGATCAACTCCCGCCGCTGCCGCTACACTCAACACTGAAAGGTTACAATATTACGTTATAGATAATTTATAGGTACACTGTGCAAGCTTTCAATGAAACCATTAATTACAACCACTTCCTGTTCATCTCATTTCCAGTTATCTCATATCTACATATCTAGCCACATGTAGACTTGAAATGCTAATGAGTAAACTAATAAGAGCAATTTATCTGGCTATTGTTTTGATTGGGAGAGTTAAGCAGGAGTGCAGGAGACTTGTGTGTGTGGAGTAGTAGGAAACCAATAGGATTCTATCGGTTCCATCATGCTAACACATTTATCACCAAGTAGACATCAGATACTTTCCGTTTCGTGGTTCACATCCATTAGTTTGGATGAACACGTAACAGCTTGAGCTTGAAGGAAAAGGTAGACAGAAAAGTCTAAGATTCACCTCTCCAATGAATTCTCATTAACCATACTTTTTCCCAATGAATAAGTGAATGGAATCAATATGGGAACCCTCCAAAACATTTGCTTTTCCCCATACTAATACATAAATGGCAAAGTTCACTATATGCACAAATTACAAAAGCCCTGCCACACTCTTCCACACCATTCATAAAAATTCAACTACTGCAGGAACCCATGAGAGATATTATGGAAATGTGAGAAACCACAATATAATTTTACCTTTATAATCCCAGAAGAGATATAGCTAAAACCAGAGCCAAATTCAATTTTGCAAAAAAAATCATATAAAAAACAATCACGACAAATTCATGACTAATGCTCACGAATTTATTTGAACTTAACAGCTTCATTTTTTCCCTTCTCTTTACCCTCACTCAGCTCTCATGCCAAAAACTCACACGGAAAGTTTACTTCCTTCAAAAGAACAACAACTGTTGTCTATCTACTTATTTGTACGTGAGCCCCAAGCACCTTTAAAAGATAAGACTTGATACTTAATAATGCTACGAGCTAAATTACAACAAGAATTTCCACATATTCTGAGGAGAGGAAAAATTTCCAAAACATTTCTGACATAAATATTAGGTGAATATTTTAAAAACTTGGGCTGTATATGTTCAAAACATTGCGTACTCTTTAACTCATGAGCTTTGACTTTCCTTCAAGGAGTCCATGTGAAACAAGGAGGGGAGAGGAAAGAAAGGAGTCCAATAGAAGTAAATGGAAGAAGCTGATGCGAATAGCTTAGAGAAGTTTTAGCCGGATGAAGAAGGAGGGTTGGCAATCCTGCCATGTCTATCGATGGAGAATGGGCTGGAGATTAAAGTGAATTTATTATCAGAGATGTGAGCATCACTTCCGATTCACTGACTTCATGATCATACTACCACGGCCCCTATGTACACATAAAACCCTCGTACAGTAAGTAAGTAACCATGAAGCATATATATGCGGAGGAAGAGAAAGGGATCCCCTAGGACGCGACACTGCTCGTATCCCCAGAGAAATCACAAGTTGATCAGCAAAAGAGAAAAGTATAGCTCTTCATCAACTACAATCAATCCCATCCAATTGACTAATACGCTACACCCACACACTCCATATAAAAACAAGCATTCTTCTAATCAGTACTCAAGCTCGAAAAAATTTCTGAACCCAAAGCCAACCATTCTTCTCCTACGCTCCCCCATGTACTAATACGTATAGCCTACAAATTTACATACACGCCAATTACAACAAGTTCAATATATTTGGAAAATCTCTTGAAAATAATTTTGATGAGGAGCTAGAGGAAAATTCATAGGAAAAATCAAACTAACTAGGTATATGTATATATTTACTTCAAGTACGGAATAGTAATTTACAAGGTTACCATAATAAACACGACTCAATGCACTCCCATTACTCCTCCGACACCATAATCCAAATCTGATAATAATTGCAGCCATACATAACGGGTTTATGAGTAGATCAGAACATTATTATTGCTGCAGTAAAAAAAAATGTACCTACCCACAGAACGAGCAAATAGAATGAGGAACAAGGAGGAATAGAAACATAAAAAGATCCCGAGTGGGACAAAATTGTTGTAATGAATTCGAAATTATGGTGACCAGACGAGGTTCTGATTTTCAACTTGAGTGCCTCCGATGATTCTTCCTCTTTCTCTCTCTCTCGTCCGTGAAGATTGAACCGGGAGGGGTTGCAATGAGACCTTATTATTCTCTGACAAGGGATTTACCAGTAGATATACAACACGGGGCTTTAAGTAGAAATATCACATGGTTTCTCCCCACTACAAAAAGACTACATAACGTTGGAAGGGAAATTTTGGAGATTTCCCCAACACACAACTGCTCTTTCCTACTTGCTCTTTCTTCTCTCTCTAACTCCTATACCCTTTTGCCTTTTGTCAATAAAGAACCAAATATATAAATACTTGGAACAAAACTACGGAAATAATTCCAATCCTCCTCCTTCCTATGTTCGTACCAAATTTTACACAATTAATCTCCACCAATGAAATTACAT
Source organism: Spatulosminthurus flaviceps (assembly GCA_034693705.1). Classification (NCBI taxonomy): domain Eukaryota; kingdom Metazoa; phylum Arthropoda; class Collembola; order Symphypleona; family Sminthuridae; genus Spatulosminthurus; species Spatulosminthurus flaviceps. The sequence continues at coordinate 39,898 of JAQFXU010000138.1, read as the reverse complement.
ACTTCCATATATGTAAGCATATGTGAAGCCTACTCCCGTTCCTAACCACGTCTTATACAACATCAACTGAGACCAAACCCATTATGAAGGTTTAACATAACTAAATATTCCAACTTCAACTTGCAAAAGAGCATTTAGTAGGAGTCAATGATTCATAAAGGAAGGAAAGTGTACAAATATATGTATCAGTAGAAAATAGCATGAAAACTACCCAACCAGGGATGCCAAAAGTGCCTAAGATTGAAAGCCTGTACCGTAGTAGTAAAAGAAATAAGAAGAGCGAGAAAACAAGAGTTTGCCCACATCAAAGGGGGAAATCCGACGAGGATGAGATGTGCAACATTAGTAATTAGATTAAACAACAAGTCATCAAATTATACAGGTCCAACAACAAAAACCCTTGGTAATGCAGCCCAATGAAAAATACTCAGCCCAACTATTTCCACCGACTCCCGAGTCTAATTCGGTTTTTCCTACTATGCTCCGAAAACTACGTATATGCACAAGCATATGAATTTATCTCCTAAAATGTCTCATCAGGGTTCACTATGCAGTTCTTCGAATATTAGCAGACCCAACAAATTAGATTAGTCTTGTTGTTGAAACTCGACTGGGAAAAACTGGTCGGATTGTTCCCTCAAATCTCCTCATTTGTTCTACCTCCCGTGATTACTACAAAGAAAATTAATTATTATAAAATCAGTTCCTATCCAATCAAATCCTGCCACCCAATTCAAAAATAACACTTGAGCTTCTTCTGTCCTTGGAGACATACTATATGGAGTTGCAGTCTGATATTTATTATTATTAAGAGAAAAACTCAAAAATATTTTTGATGGTCCAGATGAAAGGAGGCCGGCGTGAGAGTGAAAAGTGCCGACTGGAAGTGCTCCCTCATGTAAAGTTGAAAGCTGGACCAGATATTCGTGTAATCGTGGCCTATCTCTATAACTGTTTCCCATCAACAAATGATGAGCATCTCGGCAATGCCTCACTTCAGCCCTAAATTATTATGTATAGAAATAACCACACGGTAATTTGTATCCCAATGCAATGTACATAGTCTATATGCTTACTTAGCACTATGCAATGTAACAGTATAAAGTAACGTCTAGGAAGAGTATCAGTTTTAAACTTGGAGAGTTGTCGACAATAACCATAACATAAGAGTGCACACATTCCACTTCATTAGACTCATTTCTACTTGAACTGTTTCAGGCCTACAATGGCCATAGTCAAAAGTTCCCTCACTCAGACTATCTATCGCCAGACGCATCTTTTCCCTTGAAACTTTCTTTTAGTATTGTGTATGCATTTCTACAGCATTATTATTATTATACCTTCCTTCACTATATGAAAAATATTGCTGTTTGTTTACCCCCACTAGAACTATTTTATCGTTGCGTCAAGCAGTATGGAACCTTCAAAATTATACATAACCCAAGGTAAAAGTACCTACACAATATGTAAACTTGGGGCCATACTTTTGTTACGAGAGAATACAAGAACCGCCGAAATCAAACAGAAAGACGAAGGATGCGACGTACACACAGAAGCCAAACCAACCACTGGGCACCGAAGGGTGGGCGACTGGAACCTCTTCCAAAAAATCATTCTCGGAAGATTCTCGGAAATAAATAAATGCCCAGACAAAACTTATACATAGAAATCAGTCATAAATCCATATGTAATCCTTATTGTGACTATGTATTTATAACAACTCGTTTTTCCTACACGAGAATTTTAAAACTCAATCAATACACGAGCAAAGAAACTACATAGTCCTTATTACCCTACACAAACTATGCTAATAAATCATATCGCTATAAGTTCAAAAACTATACATAAGCTTTATCTTTTCTATCCAGCTTCATAGAATTTCTTCTTCTCTCTCTCCTGCTCTTCCATGGAACTCTTAAAATGGGACAAGGAATACGTAGAATTTAAATTCTTGAAATCACTGATGTAGCTTTTGATAAGGGACCAAATGCGGCAGGATTATTCAGCAAGATTAATGTTCCCTTATTAATCAAATGCAAATTCACATTTTTCATTACGTGTAAAAAGAGTTTTTTTTGGGACGTTGCATTTTTTTATTACTTGACTCAACTCTATAATCTCTCACACTCATCTACATTCATGCTAAATGACTTTTACAACTGACGTGTATACAGAAACTGTACAAAAAATTCTATCATTGTATCTTATCAAGAACTTACGTGGGATTATGTAGAAACAAGTGAACAATATGCATTTTATCTATCTTTGTGCTATACTTTGGCCCTACCCTTGCTAACCGGTTAAGGATAAAATAATTACCGCTCAATTACTCATTTGATTTGTCAACAGGGCACTTTCAATACCATTGACTTAGGTTACGAATTTCGAGAGCAATATCCATACATTGTTTTACTATCACAAGTCAAAAGTAGTTGTTGCAGTATCTCTTGAATACATAAAACTGGAAATGTAATTTAATTACACACCACTTGTGCAATATTTATTTTCAAGAATTTCAAGTTATTTCCAGCACCATGCCCATTAAAAAAGTAAGGAATAAGGAAACACCCACATGGAATTCCAAAAGAGTTGCTACATTTTGTGTAGAGTTAACCGATAATTGGCAAAGGATGAAGCTCATGTAAGTTTACGTAAGATAAAATGTGATATCATTGATTACAGGGAACTGACAACTGTAAAGGAGCATGAAAGTGACGGAGAGTGAGAGAAAAAAAAAGAAAACTGTGAAATTTTCAAGAAAAAGATAAAGGAAGCAATAGGATAATGGGTCGGATGGGAAGCAGAGGATGGTTGGCATATAGCTTTGATGTATCTCGCCAAGTGAACACGAAACGAGGCGGCTCCATAAATTTTGACAAGACAGACAGAATGAGTCACGGAATAAGAAGGAGAAGAGGGCCAAGGGACACGAACGTCAAGAGGAAGAAAATGTAATAGAAAGAAGGAACGAGAGGACACTGGAGGTTCTCCGAAAATTCCATTGATAAGATCAGTCGTCCGGCCCTACCTCACCCAATCCCTTTCAAAATAAGAATAATAAGCAGCTGATGAAACCGATACTCGCTGTGGACTCTCGAGGATTTTTACATACACCTACATTTTATTAGACAGAAGAATAAGGAGACCCATCGCTCCATGTCATCCACCACACAATTATCATCTACTATTTCCCTCCGAGAAGGAGAAGAAGAAGAAGGAGACGAAACCAACTTCTTCCTTTCATTATTAGTTCAACTCACTACATAGGACAATTACGATTAGATGGATATCACACATCGAGGCATAAATATCAGACAATCTTCCCTGAATTTCCAGTTACGTCCAAAGGGGTTCCTTTCACTTGCAACTGTATCCCGTATATATACATACCCGTGTTTCTACTTCCTTAGCAATTATTACAGGTCTCTGGGATCCAAGGCACGGTGTACAGAATACACAAGAATTTCCAACTTCCTCGAAAGTTCTTTAAAGAGACACAGAACGACAGGGTAAAAGGAGTAAGGCTTTGAAAGCAACAACCTGACATGTGAGTTCCGAACAACAACCAAGCTCTTTGCATATATTTTTTTGGATATTCCTATACTATAGTAAAGGTAAGGATATCAAGTACTTTCCCTCACTGTACCTTGAGTAATTACCTGGGGAGCCACCCAGCTACTGGACACTGGTCCAAGTCATTTACCATTGTTAACTTTTTACACATTTCATGGACTCATGGTGGAATGAGTGAAATAGTAATCACTCTCACGTATTGTGCTAACAAAGCCCATGCAATATGAGTTAAGTGCATTCATTTTTTATCACCCACTAAGTCCTCTTGTGTTCCTGTCAACAAAACCCGAAGACTGAATTCATATTCATGTCCTTCCACATCCAAACTTCATCCTTCACAACCACTTTCCTCTTCAACTACACTGGTGGTCAACATCCTTTGGGCTCTAACTGATTCCTATATAAGTATATACGCGCTCTACTTTTTTTTCTTCATAAAACGATTCAGTTTCAAAACCTATGGATCTTCATCATGTGTATTAATCCTCTTGTATCTGACTCCATATATGAAAGAAACGAATATAAGTTCCATGCTCCCATACAATTATGATTACCCTCCCATCAGGTTTACCTCTCACTGTTCAAGCAGACGAACAAACGGCATGAATATATGATAACATGGAAATCGCATTCCATTCCATATGTACCCACAATTCATCAAATCAACCGTAAAAACAAGACTTAAACCAGACTTAACACATACAACATATACTAGGAATATTTCAATCTTCGGTTCTTGTACAAAGCTACGAAATTGCCTTTCAATGCATATAGGCTGCAAGTCCATTGGTAAAACTTGAGTGTTTTAAATGAACGTGCTAATTCGCAAATTTAAATTCTCATGATAAACATTTTTAGGTTAAAATGTGACTGCAAAATTTACTGTAAATTCGAATATCATATTACCACATGCAGATCAAGTGTAAAAGGAATTGAACAGGCAAAATGAAGATCTAATTCCTTCCAGCACCAGTTCGGTTTTAAGGGCTGGAGGGGTCATTGGGTTTTGCCACCCTCTACATATATCTGGATGAGCAAATACAATGGGAAAGGATGAGACGACGGATCGCATCGCTGAGGACGGTACATGGAATCCAGCAGGCTGACGCCAACTGTTCTATAATATGCCAGAGTGACATAAACCAGTGCCGCACACTTCTACTTGCCCGACACCATGAAAAGGTACTGGAGATCATATGCATACTATATAACCTATGGAATGTGCGTAAGTGAGCAAAGTGTGTAGATGTTACAGCTTCCTAAACATTATTCCCAATTGCACACTAAGTAAGTAGCTTCAATCCCCCTTTTTCCTCTGGATCTTCAATGTAATAGGTACGTGTCATTAACAAAGTGCATAACATTACTCCAGCGTGCGAAGAATATAACCAAAAAAGAATCATTTAATGATTCACTATACAACGTGAAACGCTTATACAAAAACCAAGATTGTATATACATACAAAAGCCGCACTGCACTGGTGAGAATTACAAAAATAATTGAGTTCTCTCATCTCATGGCGTAAAAAGTATGGATACATGTAAATCCAAGCAAGGCTTAACAAGAAGATCAGCGCTGACAAAAAGAGTAAATAATATATTATAGGGAAATATGCTGTTCAATAGCCAGGCATTGAGAGCCCTGGCATTCCCTGCATACTTTCTCCCAAGGCATTTGTCTTGTAACTGCATGAGCCCATTAGTACCTCAGACATGGTAACAGAGGATATCCCTCTAATTCTTCTTCACTTCTACTCTCCCTTCATTAGAAACCTATTTCTGCACCAAATTTTTGCATCTGGGTGGTAATACCATCTCCTCCATAACATATGCGTAACCAAGAACAGATAGAGAGAGATACATGAAGGGAATCGTACACAATAGGAATAACTTATATTCAAATCTCTTCATACAACATGCCGGAGGAAAAAGAACAACAACAATAATTTCCAACTCCTGCTCATTTAACAAGCAAGTTGAAAAATCCACTAATCTCAATAGAAGCCTGTTATTTACGCAACATGTCTGCTACTGTAAATGCCAAGTATTACTTGTCTTTATTAAATCTTTTTTTTTCCTCTTCTTATTACAAATCTCAAACATACAAATGCATGTTTTAGCTAATTTAGCTACTTCAGCCTATCTAATCTTAAGCCTTGTACCTCACTAGGAAAAAAAACTGGAAATTTCTTTCAAGATTTCAGTCACTATACAAGCTTTTGCAACAGCTATACATTTTAAATGACTAAATTAAAATTCCCTATTGATTTATGTCACAGCCCATCTTCTTACAATAATAGATGAAAAATATACTTCAAATTAACCTATCTCTACATTATATGCTTGAACACTCTTAATATACTATACTCACTGTAATCCATGAGTAAGGTCATTTACGTATCTGATACATGTTCGAGATAAACAGACTACAGCAAAACCAGAGGTTCCCTCACATCAAAAGCCACGTCCTCCAAGCACACCCATCCAAATGAAAAAAAAACTATATTTTTATGATACACAAAATACAAGAAGCAGACTCCAAATGCATCTGTATATATTGTACCTACAAAACATACGCTTATGTTTCTCTTATGGAAAATAAATATTCCAAGAGCAAGATCGGTCGGGTGAGGGTCGTTCCTGGAGCAGCAGCAGTATTAAATTACATTGCAATCGATAGATTTCCAAGCGGGTCCTTTTGATAACTTCACACTTCTTTTCTATACGCTTGTAATTCAACACTTTGAAATGAAAAAAAGCTCGGGAAATTCAGTTATGAATTCATTCCGTCTTTTCAATTACTTTCCTTCAATTCCGCACCATTTACAATCCACCTTTTTACAAACACCCACAACTTGTAAATTAGCTAGTCTTTATGACACAAATACTGGAATGATAACTTCAAAGCCCTAATCTTTCTTCCGGCTTTTCTATATTCTGCTTTTATACAAAGTGTACCCGCTGCCCGCTGATTACAGACCACAAGAAGCCGATGAACAATGCAAGACGGCTTTTACTCTTGTCATATTTTCCCTTCTTATGATAAAGAGTCTTATCTATAGCCAATACATGTAACGGCATAGGGACTAAGGCCTAGAAACCTTTAGCAAAAGCAAAGGCTTTTAAAGCAAAGGCCTTAAAGTAGCGGGTAGGAAATCCATAAAAATTTATAGATACAGCTACAGCCTGGAGGACTCAGTTGAGTCAGCCGGTGCTTTATGTGTGGAGTCAAATCATTAAAGAAAATGCATATGAATTAATTTACATAATTCCAATAAAACAACCCCATGATACTTTGACATGAAAAAGGAAAACCCTCAATGGCTCTTGTTCTTTGCTGGAAGAATTAGTATCAACTTGAAAGATGCAATTTAATCAGCTTCAGCCCCGTCTCCTTCACTTCCTTGGAAAACTTTAAATTAAAACAATAAAGAATTAAAGATAATTGGATTTTGGAGGAACTTTGAAATTAGAAAGCCTGGGAAAGATAGTATATAGAAATGATGGGGTAAGAAGAATGAAAAATCTTCCGCAAAATATTCTACAACCAACCTTCTACTATCTACTTCTTCTGGAGAGGGAAAAAGCTCAAGCTTGTAAAACATTCGTTGAGAAATTATGGGACATGGGAAAAATCGAAACTTTCCATTATGGAAAAGTTGTAATCCTTTTGAGAAATTGCAAAAGGGTCGGCAAAGGAGGGTAGAAAAGAGCGAGAGAGAGAGAGAGAGAGAGAGGAAAATACGAGGAGTACGAAAGACGAAAGTTTCCATGGGAACGAAGCGCCGGCGCCACGGATCTTCTTATTGAAGATGCTGTCGTGTTGACTTAAGATAGGATATTTGTCACAGAGTGAGAAGGGAGTGGCTCAGTGTGAATCGACCCGCACACACCACGCAACTCTTCCATTCGTTGTGCCGAGTGGAACAACTACACCGTCTTAACCATCCTCCATGCTCCAGCCTCTTATCCAATCCACTCTCTGAGTCAGCAGTATCAAAGGAAACTCATCACCAACCATCCTAATCTCCTCGACACCTGAATATTAATTTCAATCTGATAATGCAATCGTCAACCACAAGTCCCACGTATGTTCTTCCTTTGTATGTACATCCATTTAACTATCAAATGCCGTCATTTTAAGCTTCTGTTACGGTGTTTGTTGGTTCGTAGCCTAGCTACTGCTTATGTACATTCAACATGTTGTCCCTATCTACTGAAATCTTTCAAGCAGGGGTAACTTTCCTCAACAATTCTTTCAAAAAATTATCTTCATTAAGAATAATCCTTCCAATCGTGCTCATTCCACGGAATCATGTCAATCCATTTTATTACCAAACCTTTTAAGCATATTAATTGGCTCCCTATATTGTAATAATGCGTAAGTTACTACTGGCAATGCCTTTTAATTTTGCAAATAACAAAGGGTGTCTTTATTATGTATCCTACCCTCTATCAAATTCCCATGTGCAGGCAATTAACAAGATATTTGATCTCAACATAAAATCTGTAATATAATAAACTTGTATTTAATTTCAAAGTATCTAAAACATTTCCCAGTTTTTTGGTTTCACACGCACACTTCCAAAGACTTTGGAAGTGCTAATTCCATGGAAATTCCTCTCTTAACAAGATTCTGCTTTTTTCCATGAGTTTCGCATTAAAATTTCTCGTCCAGCTGAAAACTCAAAGGATTTCCTGAATTCCCCTGAATATTTACCTTAGAAATAAATATCATCCCAGGATTTTCATGATCTCTGGCAGGAACAGAGCTCGTTCACCACGCGAAAAATAGTTTATTTGTAGAGAAAAATACCAAAGGTGCAGAATACTTTTGCAATTTGTGGCAATGCTACATAGTTAATTCCCATAAGGATTGGTAACAAGCCAAATGATCCTCACTAGAAAATTTTCCCTCACAATTAGCTTTCCAAAATAAAGAAGAATTTTCCCCCAAAAAAATCGAGAAACATTCCAGGCTTAATTGGGGAGCCTAGAATAGAAACTCTACGTGAGAATTATCCACATAACACAATATTAAAGGCACGACGAGGAATTTTAAAAAAAATCAAGTTTTTTCATGTATAGGAAAGACGTGACATTAAGAAAATCGAATTTTGGGGGGAAGAAGAAAAATGAGGCGCTTATTTAACTCACAGTGAAAATAAATATAGGGAAGAAAAAATAGCGGAGCACTTGGTGCATGTTAGGGAGTCAAAGAGCATTTGAATGTCCGGTCTTATTCGTATATGTATAGGTCCAAAACGTGTGGAATATACACATGCACTGACATGAGAAAAACTTGAAGAGCGTGTAAACGCACGACTAATTCTGACTTTAGAGACTCCCGTTGTCGCGTGCGATGGGCGTCGGCAATCTCAACGAGGGCGTCCCAATTCTCTCTGGGAAGGCCGCCCTCCACAAAAAGCCCCACTATATACATTACATTCGTTTAGCTCAAGATCCTGAGGCCTGGTGTGTGTGTGTGTGTGTCTCTATACACGTAACATATTACAGATAGGACGGGAAAAGGTGAAGTTTTAAAGGAAAACCTCAAATCTCTCCCCCTTGCTCAAGAAGAGGAAAACTTGAGCTACACTCGTACCACAACCCTTGTTACCTTCTATCCTTCAGCCGACAACTTTGCCCTGCTCCTTAAAGCTTATACTATTCTTCTTCTTATTCTTCTTATTCTCATCCGCAAAGAAATAAACAAGAATAACATTTTGAGTAGCTATAATTAGCAAAAACAGACACTATTGATTAAAAACAAGTTTGTAACTCTAATCTGCTCGACAGTACGAGCTCACACCTCCACCTCTCCCCATCCACCAAACATTCTCTCTCCTAAAGTATCTTGTACAAAATCTCTCCCAACATTAATTCCCTTTTACATTTGTAATAATTTGTGCTATGCAAGTCAAAACTCACAGGCAGAATCATAATCCTGTCAAAACTTCATCATCATCCACCCTGAGAGCCAACAACAATACAACATGATCACATTTACTTGAAGATTTTTATACACACAAAAAGTCTTGGATTTCTTGTGACAAATATTTATACTACCAATTACAGTGCTGCTCTTCATAAGTACTAGCAGCCATTTAAATTATTGCCAAAAAATACAAATTAAAAAAAGTACAGTGAATAATTCCTTCCGGAGAAGTGTGAAAAAAAATCTTTTAGTCAAAATGCTCGTCCCACAAGATATGATGGCAGCGCAATCCAAAATGCTTTACCAATTAAATAAGTATTATGGAGAGAGAGTTCAGACAAGGAAAGGTGGGATTGCAAAAACAATCCGGGAAGTTTGTAAAGTGGTTCAAGATGTTCTCAAGGAAGTGGAGGTCCAAGAACCTCGATTTATTTCCTCCCTCACCGAGTGTAATGCTCGCTATGAGGGACTGGATGTCATTTCACCTACGGAATTTGAAGTCGTTCTCTACTTGAATCAAATGGGTGTCTTTAATTTTGTGGATGACGGGACACTTCCGGGTTGTGCTGTCTTGAAATTGAGCGATGGCCGGAAACGTTCCATGTCCCTCTGGGTAGAATTTATTACTGCTTCAGGATATTTATCCGCAAGGAAAATTCGATCTCGTTTCCAAACGTTGGTAGCACAAGCTTGTGACAAATGCTCGTATCGTGACTCCGTCAAAATGATTGCTGACACTACTGAAGTCAAATTACGAATTCGTGAGAGATTTGTCGTACAAATCACACCGGCATTCAAATGTTCCGGTGTTTGGCCCAGAAGTGCCGCTCACTGGCCCATACCACACATCCCTTGGCCACATCCTAATCTTGTGGCAGAAGTCAAAACAGAAGGATTTGATTTGTTATCCAAAGAAAGTCTTTCCATGCAGGTGAATGAGTATTTCCCCTTACCAAATAAATCTCCACTCTTTTACAAATGGAAATCCAATTTTTCCTATTTACTAATATCCAATCTCCATTGATCATTCAATTTTAACACGCGATACTTTAAGCCCCCCTAAAATTAAAGGTACACAACATTTCCATGCGAAAAACAACAACCTTTAAAATAATTTCTATACTCTCAAACTAGGGAAAACAATCTGCAATGGAGGGAGATGCGTGGGTACTATCATTTGCAGAGGCTGAGAATCGTTTATTGCAAGGTGGATGTCGGAAGAAATGTCTAAGCCTTTTAAAGACGCTTAGAGACAGGCATTTGGACCTACCCGGTAAGTTTTATAATTTTATCCTCGAGCTCAATAGAAAAATGAGTAGTTAAATTCCCTCCAAATACAAAACGCTGGCTTGTTCCTCCAATCTCTCTACGACTATGGTTATTCTGACTATATAGCCAGTCCGTAACATTATAAAATGAGATATACATGCTGGAAGACTGCATGAAAGTAGACAAGTTACAGACTCCTGCCAAACAACAAGCTCCCTCGAGACAGTATAAAATTGTCCAAGCGGAAAGTTAATGAGACGAGAGGGGGTGAATTAATGTGATTAGTAAATTCATTGTAAGTTGTGTTGGCTAAATGTGACTGGCATATTCTGGGAATGTATTGTAATGACTGGGACATTTATATATATGGATATATCTATCTATAATGTGCAGGTAATCCAGTAACTTCATACCATATGAAAACCCTGCTTCTCTACGAATGCGAAAAGCACCCCAGGGATATTGAATGGGATGAGCCTTGTCTTGGTGACAGAATAAATGGAATTCTACTTCAGCTCATCTCATGTCTCCAGTGTCGACGATGTCCTCACTATTTCCTACCTAATCTTGATCTTTTCAAAGGAAAGTCACCCAGTGCTCTCGAAAATGCTGCTAAACAAGCTTGGAGACTTACTCGAGAGCTACTCACCAATACCCGTTCGCTTGAGAAACTCTAAAAAAAGGAGGAAATTCTTTTCAAGATTGAAAGATTTGTTTTTGTGTTTTTTTGTGTGTGTGTGTGTAGTGTACATGTGTGTTTGAAGAACCTTTTTTTGTTTCAACTATACACAACCTTTGCTTTGTAAGCACCATCCCTATATAAATTCCTTCAAGAACTTGGATTTTGAAAGTGGATGATTATCTGTCGGAATTTTTAGTGCTTCAGTAAAAATAACATTGATAATAAAAAAAATAAAAGAAACAAATGTTTTCCCTCGAAAAATATATATAAAATGAGAGTAAAACAAATCCAAAGAATTACACCAAATCCTGTGAAACGTAAAATGGGCAAGTTCACATATAAAATTCGAGACATTTGTCAATAATTCAAGGAGTGGGGGTTGGTGGAGAAACAACTGAAAACAAGATGAAGAATATTGTGCCGAATAGCTTTAAGTTTTTGATTTTTACTTAACTCGGATCCTCACGAACAATATTATATAGACATGTAAACACAAACGTGAGTTACTCTTTTAATGGTAATAATAATCATTATAATAATTCACCATTCTTATTGTGAGAATCCTATACCTTCCGAACATTTTACTTGTAGTGTGCATTATAATTACATAAAAATTCTAGGCACATGATATTTAGTAGTAAATGTAAACTACGAATTTCGGAATTTCTAGCTCATAACAATGCAAATCCCTTTGTAGTTGAATCCTATACCATATAATACTAACCATAACAATAATAGCTAATTGTGCAGCATTCAATTATTATTACTGTCTAAATAAAAAGTCTACACTACTTATACAAAAACCACTTGAAACCCATCCCAGTGTCCATTTGAAAATGTGCTAATAGTACTTCAAGTTTAGAAAACGTGTGGTTTTGCTTCATATTTATCGTAAGAAAAGAATCTTTTGTGGAAGATAGTGCAACTGTCAAAGCTTTCAATACAGAAAAGTGTCAGTTTTCAACAGTGTCATTTTTAAAGCCGTTGAATCCAAACGTTTTCAAAGAATTGGAGCATATTGGAGTGAAGGAAAACATGGAGAGAAGAAATTGGAGAGGATCTGAATTGTGGGGAAAAATAACAAGTGTGTGGAAGAAACCAATATAAAAAGGTTTTTATTTCCGTAGAAATCTTTATGATTGAGAATAGTTTTAAATTGTTACTAAAATAGTAGCTCCAGCTTAACCAAGTACTCGTAAATACTCATATAAATAAATCGCATTGTGTAATTTAAAAAAAAGTGCTAGGAATTTTTGCATTTCATTTTCCCAGATTCACTTATAAGTATAGCATTCATTATATGCCAAGAGAGGAGATAACTTGTTTTTAACAGCATAAACGTTATTTGCTACATGTGAGGAGGGTTTTGAAGGAACTACTACATATTTACTGCATAGCAATTCAAGAACGTATATCTCTAGCAAAGGTAATAACAATGTGCTCTGCCATATTTAATTTATGTCCATAGGCCATACATTACAATATAGATTATAAGCTACATGTATTATTATTATGACTCGGACTCGAGCCTGGAAGCGTCTTTTAGCCGGGTGGGGTAGTTTTTATTATTATGACTATTTGCTACATTTGAGAACGTGTGAGAGACTCTGAATTGCTGTTAACTTTACTTGATTAGACTTTTTAAGCTTGTGAGTTGTAGTACTAGGCAATATATGAAAGGGAGTGTTAAGGAGAAAAGAGTTGTGCAGAGACAAGTTGTAGTTGTACCTCCCTTAAAATGTAATGACTCATTACTAATAATCGAACTTTGAAAGAAGAAGTAAATTCTAGTGAAATATTTTCCCCATCCATTTAAATCGCACCAGTTGCCAATTTCCTTTCCCATATAAATATATCTGCCTCTGCATTCATACACATCATCAGCCCTTGAGAGGATAATAATAATTGTATTTGAATATAACACGAATACAATAAATTCTTTCAATGAAAAATCTTTTTCCCATGACATTTATACCCAGAAAAAACGTATCTATTGAAATTTTTAGTAAGGATTGTAACAACTCATAAAACTCGAAATCCTTTTGCCTTCTCCCTTTGTGACAGGGAGTGCAAGTGCAGTATTCTCTATGAATATAAATAACTGATTGTGTAGTTGGACTTTCTTTCCCTCCTCCCGCGACTAATACTGTTAGGAGCCATAAAATTAAAATGTTATGTAGAAAATCCCATGGACGCGTACTAAAAGACCTTTGTTGCTATAATGATAGCCTTAGCTCTCTCTCACACAATCATCCGAGCCTTTAACTGCAATGCATTTCATTATGAAACGGCACGCGCCGTGGATTCTTCACAGTTCTTTACCACCCGTTAGTTTCTACTAAAAATCCACCCTGTACATGCATCTTTAGTGGAGATTGCGGAATTTTTCCCGATTTTTATTTTATTAATTTTGCTTTGGGGGGAAAGTTTGTAAAAATGAATGGAGTGGAAATAATTCTGGATCTTACTGGAATTCAAGGGAGAATAAGTGCATGGAGTGCTAGGGAGTGAATGAAGAATAAACAACCCCCTTGTTATTTGCAAGAGTGGAGGGAATTCAGGTGCAGGAAGGGAAGTAATAATAATTTCTGCAGCCATTTAGTTTCGTATGTACCTCTCATCCTTTACCCCTATAAAATCATAAAATCCGGAGCACTACTACCGCTACAACTATAACAACAACCAGAGATAAATGATGAAAGGCAAAAGGGATGGATGTTTGTAAATAAATGATAGAACTTGAGCTTCCATCCCTAGTATTTTTTGTCTTGAGGATGATATTTTTTATAGGAAAGTGTGTGTGTGTGTGTGTTCTGTGCACTTTGTGAGACTGGAACTATAGTGAAGTGGTGTAATTTTTTTCATGAGCAAATTCCTTCCCTTTTTATTATTATATTATACTTTGCCATACACAGAGAGAAATGTGAGACGGTCCGAGAATACAGAGTAGTCAAAGGACGGAGAGAAGTGAAGGCAAAAGCTTTCAATTGAGACAAATTTCGCACCAGAGGGTTAGAAAAAATTCTGCGAATAACTTGATTAGCATCGACCAGAGATAGAAAGCATTCCTAGTCATGTCCACTAATTCAGACAAATGGTTCTTCTCCTCTGCAAATTGATTAAATATGAAAAGAGGGGGAGAGAATCCAATGCTCCGAGAGAGTCGTAGAGTCGCTCTCTTCTCGTCCGTTCCGGTTGGTGCCTCAAAAACTACAACACACGCATTATATCCTCCTCCCGCAGAAAATGTAAGGACGTGTGGGTGAGACTGAGAGAGTGCATTCGACGATTACAACGTCAACCGTATCATCTCATTTCATGCCTTATTCCTTTACAACAACTTACATCCACCTAACCCATATCATCCTATCCTCTTCTTCAAACCACTACCGTTTTCTACTCCAATCCCAAAACAATCCCATTTACTAGCACAATTTTTTCGAAGTCAAAACTTTTGAACATCCACCAAATATATTTATCGAATAGAGAGCGTGACTTTTTTTAAAAAACAACATCTACAAGGCAGACATTTATTAATTAAGATACGGATACCGCGCCACAGAAGACCCTCGATTACATGAGACATGCCAAAACCTTGTATACTTTCCACGCTCATTTTCTTTTCAAAAGATACTACAATTCATAAACTTTCTTTTCCCATGTCATACGACCCAAAAAACGACGTCCCCCTAATTTTACTCAATTTAAAAAATTATCCATTTAGCGGCCATCCAAGAAACAAATAATTAGCAGTCCAAGGCAAAATCCATGCTAAAATCCCAAGTTTTTCCGTATAGTCTTTGATGTACCCTTAGAAACACTCACACGGATTGGTAAATAAGAGCTCGGATTATTTATAGAATGCTCCAACTTGGCAAGTGTCAATTAGTGCGTGGTAAAAAAAACCATGAACAAAATCAATGCCGAAATTAGTCAGTACCACGAACAAAAATAATAATCACAATAATTGAGATATCAAAAAACTGTAGCACAACCTAATGGAGAACCGAGATGGAGCGGAAAAGTAGCGGATATTTTTAACCCTTAGAACCGGAATGGAATTTAATGATGAACTGACATTATTCAAAAGTATACCCGGTTGGTCACCCCGCGCTGGCTGTCAGTACCCCTACAGAGTGATTGACTTAACATGTCTCCGTATAGCAGTATGCAATTTTAATTATTGTTCTTTCCAAGTTTTTGGGTGTAAAATCATCCCATCCCAGATATATACATACAATTTTTATTTTATACATATTTATCTATACCGTCAAAGTTTGAAAAAATAAAAGTTTAGCCAGCACTAAAAAAAAATGATATCTATACAAGTGGAAATAATATTTGAAGGGACTTCTGTGGGGAAAAAAAGTTGGGATAAATTCAGGTTAATGCAGGGTTCGCGCAATTATCAGTCCACGGGGGGTTTATGCATGTTGAAAAACTCAACGGCTCCAGTAGACGCAGGAAATGGTTCAACACAATTCCGACCTCAGCTGGTATCTATTACAGCCACTACAAATGCTTTCAAATACTACACATCAAGTTCCATAGCTTATGATCACAATGGTAGTAATCCCCAAGTGTACATTCCACTATAGCGTATAAAAGAGCTTGTTCTCACTATTATGTAACAATAACCTTTTTATACATGTACAGGGATATACAGTCACCACCCATGTGATCCATTACAAATTAAGCCTTTCATTCCAATCCTCTCTCACTTTATAAACTCTTGTGTCGCAAACATGAAAAAACCTTTTTTTGTCCTCTCCATTTAACATTATCTATTGTGAATGTACTATAAAACAGTCTATAAAGCTTGTGGCGAGGCTTAAAAAATACACAATTAGTAAAATATTTAAAGCTTCGCCTATATTCCACTCCTTGTATTTTTGAATTTTTTACCTAAACCCTGACTTGTCTATTGCCTATACGATGACAGTAAATAGGACATTAATTTATACAGCCGAACCTTCCTTTCTATATGTTGGGTAGTCTTAAAAAAGGGAATCATTATTAGAGGAATTGATTTTCCAGGGAGGCAAAATATTTTAACCCAAGACACTCATTAAGACTAATAAATTGCCTAGAGATGAGCATAATGGACGAGGGAGTTAGTTAGACTTGGTTCCTCATACTCGGAGCTATTGAATACCATGGAAGCTTCTCAACATAAATATATGTAAGAAAATATGAAGAAAACTTCAAAGTACAATGGAAGTGCTCATAAAACGCCTAATTTGACATGCTGAAGGAGTGATCACCCTCAGCTCTCCGTAGTCGTTTTTTGAGAATCAATCTTCATTCATTGTTCATTCAACTGAGGCTCCTCTATAAACAAGAACCAACCACCATTCTTAGCTGAACAAGACGGGGAGGATAATTTCCTACATGGAGATCTGTAGCCAAAAAGGAACGTAAGTAATGAATTATTACCATAATTGCCATCACCTTAAAATGGATTTCATTTATCTTAAGCTCAGAGCCATTCACTTCTACTGTACACACAATACACATAAGTGCAAAATCTGTTAAATTCAAGCTGATTTCTCATGTCCATATTTACATACAGACGTATAAGAAAATTTTCTCCCACTTTTTCTAAAAGGATGATCTTGTACTAAACTACACTTTTTCTCTCTGTTTTTCGTGAGCAATTGAAAAAGTAAGGGAGAGAGTGCCATCAAGGGATTCCTTCCCATTCATTCAAGATAACCACAAGGAAAGGTGTGTAGTTAATTTATCATTTGTTCACAAACCAACTAAATAAAAAACTGCAGTGAACTCACGCTTCATATAAAATGTGTGCTCTTCACTAACGCCGCCGCATCCAACATATACACAAACCTTGAAAAATTACAGAATATCAATCTGACAGTATGCAAATTAGTATTCACCACTTGAAGTCAGCTTAAAGCCTATTTAGCCAACTTCAGACCGATGGATTCCTTTTCCCAATCAAATAAAAAGACATGGGCGTTTAATCATGTCCCATTCCATATGACTGGCTACAACCCATACAGTCAATGCTAAGAGTCTCTCATGAAAAATGCTCTGTTTGTTGAGCATGTCCCAAGTGAGAGAGACACGGAGACACAGAGAGACGAAAAAAAGTCACATCTAAAACCCGCGACATAGAGAAGAGGATTAAGCAATTATTTTTAAGAAAACATGGCGGAAGCGAGCGTATCTATTCAAGGAGGTTCCCCCCATAAGTAGCTAAAGTAGATAGATGAGAGAGCCTCATGAGAATACCAAAACTAAATAGTACTCAACCAAAAAAGATTGTACAGCCAACGGAAGTCTCTGAAACCAAAACAAAGAGAGAGAGAGAGAGACTAAGTTATGCATAGGATAAATCTATTTAAGTAGCTTACTCTATTACCTCTTAACTCCTCGCAAGTGAAGCTAATGGTGACACAGATGAAGGCAATGCTGCCAATAAGTACTAATGAAATACAAGTCGTGTGAAGAAAGACGGGCAGCAGGTGCTCACTGGAACTTCAACGACCAAACTCAAGTGCTCCCAGACTAAATTACCGGCACAAAAGATGATAAGCATATACTTAAACCTATGGAAATCTTCCTAGTATTTCCCCATCCATTTATACGCTCACAGCTAATATGCATATTATGTAGGTATACATAAATAGGACAAAATATCCAGGAGATTTCCCTATCTGAGGAAGGCTCTCAAATGACAGGAGCCCCAATCTCCACAACACTGATACCAATAAAAATTCTATGCTTCAATTAAAAATCTAATGGCTTCCCCTCCAACCAACACATACCTATACTTTTTCACATGTACTCTTTCGACAGATTCAAAACTATATGAAGTCCAACCACTTTTTAAAATCTATACCAAAAAAACGCTACACTCATAAGGTATAGTAAAAATTCCTACTAAATGACGAGCTTGAAGTTGGAGCGTTATATAAAGAGCCATAATGCATTATGTTGAGTCAAAATACCGCCATACTTAGTATGAAAATCTAGTTACACGAGGAAATAAAAAAAATCTCATTAATAATAAGTTTTAAGTAAATTCATCTAGTGATATCTCAGAAAGACAAACAAACGTAAAAAAATGAGAAATACATGAGTCCTTTTTTGCTTAAAAACGAGTTCCGATCATCAACAACGTTGACCGAGAGGACATATGAAAGACTGGGACAGAGGTTTGTACTTAAAAATTCAGTCCTTTGACTTGGATGGAATAAGAACTCTATTATGACCTATGTTAATCTCCTTGAATTAATTCATCACGAAAGTTCTCTCCGCTCTGGCAACACATTTTAAATACACATCCGTACTCAAATACTCAACTAATATTCTTCATAAATATCCCGCAAAACCCCATCAATAAAGAATACAAGTAGTCAAGTTCCAGAAATAAATTGTCATAAAAACTACCATCGGAATTTTCGTACGATAAAAATTTGAGTAATTAGATAAAAAAAACATTCCATACATTTTCGAAGGAAAGGATTCAAAATGTGCAGAAAAGGCTTGAAGGAAATTCTGAAAAAGGAACATAAAATATAGGGAACCAGGTTGAAATTTGATTGGGTCTGGTCATTAGATAAGTTGTCATATTTAATACGTATATTCTCAGTGCATCATTATAGGCTTTGTAAGAATAAGGTAGCTACAATTATTCCGACGAGGAAAGGCGAACGAGGGTAAAAATGTATATATATAAGGAATAAAAAAAATTACGTGACAAAGAACTTCATGAAGTGAAACGAACCAAAACCTACTGATACACATCTTTTCAACACACACATGGCTTTCATCAGCCTAAGTAGTTTTTTCCCCATCCTTTCATGGCTGTTTTCCACTTACTGTGACCATAAACAGTCTATTAGTTGCCAGCGGATGAGCTTACTCACGATGAAAATGAGACGACGAATGCTTTAAGCATTGGATTTTACCAGCCGCGGCTCCCGCTCCTATTCCTCCTATTATTGTAATTTCAAATCATCTCTGATGTAACGAAAACTCCACGTAACTATAACAAGTAGATATATATCCTAAAAATGTATGCACTAAGGAAAAGGATCAGCCTCAAGAAAGTGTCAGCCTTTTAATATAGACGTTTATCTACTCCATTTTATATTTGCAATCCGGAGTCAGTCAGATCGTGTGCAGGTGCAGATTGCCAAGGGTAGTGCATAGGATAAGAAACAAGCCTAAATATGTGGTAGTACATGATACATAAAGACCTACGAGTTATAAACACTCATAAAATTTTTTATCTCATGTTACGACCTATCGCTATAGAGCTACACCTCAAGTCTACGTATCTATGTATAACCACTTTTTATACATTCAAATACATTGAGATTCCAATTTCTGCTAACTAAGCAGTAGCTTTGTTCTAACCCTCGTCGCTTAATCAAGCAACATTATTGCGAACAACCAAACTCTTATATAAAGCACTATAAACTACACATACAATGTGGTCATATGTGTACTCCCGTACGGGACTGGAACTAACAATAGACGAGTCTCACTCAGGGATGATGATTAGAAATGTCGAAGGAGTGAGCTCATACAGGTAAATTTGACAGTTGTTTTAATTATTACAAAGTTATCCGTAATTTGTGAGGGTAACTTATTACACCCCATGGAAATGCTGATTCTACTTATACATACTCAGAGTCACGTAGTAGTTAGTATACACACACACACACCGTCTCCATAAAAACAAGCTGCGTTCGCTTATGAGTAAATAAAATTATCGGCACATTTATTATTTGATGCATAGGAAAGAGCGCAAATATGGATAAGTTCATTACACACAAAGAACAACTATATAGTAGAACAAGGCGGTGATTTGAAAAGATAAAGGCGCCGCAGAGCCTATATGCACTGAAACTAATCTTGATTTGGCTGGGAACAAGAGTAATATGCTTGGGTGAATATTCTAGCATTTTTTACTATATGTAATATTCATAGGTTTCGACGTGCACTGCTTTTTATTCCATCGTAGATAACATGCGGCTATGGCTATGGTAAACATCCATAAATATAACTATATGGACAAATGCTAGACGAAGCCGCCTCTTAAATTCTCCTATCCCATTGGCCCTCTTGGATCCTACATAAATTCCTTTGGAGTGATTTTTTTTATAATCGAAACTGCAACTGTTTCCCTTCTCTCCCTCCAATCCAATGCTACATATCTTTAATTAAATTCCACTGGGACATGAAAATACGACTATTTCTGCTCCTACCACATTTTTTTCTACACATGACAACAAAAAAACTATCAACAAATCTAGACTTTTTGAAAACGTGCTGACAATTTGAAAGCATAAACATTAAATTGTAATTTATTGCTCTAAAATTCCAAGAGCTTCTTCCCTCAACAAATATTTATAAATAAAACCTACATTTTATTTAATATAGATACGTGAGAGTGTATGAAATACTAAAAACTTCGAGGAATTTCTTAAGGATAACTTTTTGGAAGGAAAGCGTGAAAAAGTTAGGGAGTGAGAATTTTAAAAGCAGCGACTTTCAATTCACATTTGGAGAGGAAAAATATTGGATAAAATAAATAAATTCCTTGACTTTATCGTCATTGAAATACATGTTAATCCCAATATTCATAATTCATAGACGCCCATTTTCAGACTTGTTGCGGGCTATTAAATAGCCAGAAAATCTGACGTTGGATAACGAGAAAAAAATATAGTACAAAAATTCATATTCACTTTTGAGGGAGAGGAAATTGGAGGTTCAAGGGATATTGTGTAACATAAAGTAATAGAATAGAACTTTTCTTTCCAACTCTCTCCAAGGTATAACACATAATGCTCGGAATATTTAAGACTCTAATTAATTCTGGTGCCTTCCCTTCAAGCAAAGTCTTGTGTGTGTGAGAGAGAGAGAGAGAGAGGGAAAAAGCAAAGGCGAGACGCGAACTGCACGCTTTCAGCCGCAATTAATTTAGCTGCTCCTACTATAATGCTAATCAGCCATGGAAAATAATATAATACATTCTCTTAATTACATAACTAGAACCTCTAAAAAAGACCGCCTGCTTTTAAACAGTCTTAGTCGCCATTGCTCTCCTGCTCTCAGCCCCATTACTACAAGTCTAACAATATTTACTGCAAGACCCTACAGTCAGTCCGGAAAACTTTTTCAACAATTTCTTACAAAATATATATATCTACTCCAATAGGGAGTGTATTACACTCGTATCTCTCCACATGTGCATCATATCATGTCTTGAAAAACCCATACTGGAGTCTCCCGCATAAATAAAATAAGAAACTCAAGGTGGAAATACTATCTGGAATCTCCCTCATGCTGAAACCAATGGACGCCATACTAATTGTTCAGTATTTTCCGCCAATTAGTATCCCATACATTATGAGTCCAGAGGTTCATAGATAAAGATGAAGGTACAATGCTTCATCCGCCCATAATTATGGCCTAGTTCGGCATTGCTCTTTTGTCAAAATAATCATCTAGATTATGCATAGAGCCCCAATCACCAATTCCTGATAAATTCTACCCATTGGTCCTTCAAACCATCCCTTTAAATGCTTACCCGTCGACACCTTTTCTCAATCTTTACCATTGCATTGGATGACGTTCCTACTTTTCCCTCTCTCCCTTCTTCAGCATTTTATATAGCCCCTACATTATATAATACAGGCTTGGGAACAATTTATATGAAAAAGCCTATCGTTTCAAACTGTATAGGGGAACGCAGTGCTCAATAAATAACGCATGAATGTAAATAAAAAAAATATCCGTTTCCGACTATTACTCAATATAACTTCGTCGCACCGTGGCAAAGGAAAACTTATGATTATGCTCTTATAATTACAAATACTAAATCAACAGCATTTTAAATATTACAGCCAATTAAAATCAGTGCAATAAATTAACAAACTAAGCCATAGCATGTTTGCACTTCCATCCACCACTTTACATCTCGAGTAAAAGTTCCTCAACCAAGAGAAATGCCCTATATACAGAGAAAATTAGAGTTTTATTACTTCCCTGCCTACCAAACCACGCATGCATGAATTACACGCTTACAAAATCAAAGGTAATAATTCTTCCTCCACTATAGGAAACTTAACAAAGTTTTTCCGTATTATCACACATTTACTGTTTACTACGCATGTACTAAGTATCGCAGGTAGCATTTTGAGATATGCACATTATTATGAACGAGCAAAATTATCCTAACACGAGAGAAAGAATTAAAAGCGCGAATTTGTGCTACTCCATTAAATTCCAGTAAATTGACAGTTCTGAAGAAAAAGGACTCTTTAAGAAAACAGTCGAAATGGGAGGGATTACACCTTCCCCCAAAAAGAGTTACTTAAGATTCCTCCGCAGTCACTAAATACATCACATTTATTACGTTACATAATCCACAACCTACTAAAGCCATCACAGCTTTAGATACTTGAGGGTTGAGGATTTTACAACTACTAAAGAGCTCCCTCGTGGAACAATGCATGTACATAGAGTTTTGAAATATTTACTCGTAAAAGCTTTCCATGTTTCCCTACTTACTATATACTACAAGTACGGTGAATTTGAGGGAAATCTATTACCATACAGAAGCTGGAGGAGAGAAACTTGAATGAAAGTGGGTTTACTTGTTGTCCATTTGTCTGGTAGAAAGAAGATCATTAGAAATGTGTGTAATACAATAATATATAGAATGTTACTTCAAATGGTCATTTATATTGTATACACCTACATCTAATAGAGAACACCTCCACAATGTAAAGTAAAGACTTGAACAGTGCAGTGGGAAAAGGAACGAAGAAGAAGGACAAGTAAAAGACGAAGAAAAAGAAGAAGAAGCCAAATATAAATAAAAGGCCCAGAAGCATACGCCAGCTGTGACTAAGGCACTGCGACATTACATGATTCAAGTCAGTGAAGAAAAAAAGTGAAGAAAAGACACATTAAAAGGGAAAACATGTATGAGATTGAAACTTTCGGAAATGGAGTAATGTAGTAAGTATGGTTGGACGGACTGGAATATGAGAACCCAGAAGAACATAATAATATACATTGTGAATTGTATATATGAATTTAGGCATATACCCTTCCAACAGTTCCAACAGAGCTTTTTCTTCCTCTCCGTGTACATATATAATCCTGTTTAGAAAAAAAACTATTCTAAGGATATGATCCCTTTGTTCCGCTACGCGTGGCATTCTTCAGTCACAGCATTCACCAATCCGTCGTTTAATCCCTCAAAGAAACACTCAACCACTCTGTTTATCAGCCACTTACCAAAACCTACCATTACTCATATGGAACTTTGCCATGATCACACCCTCTTATTGACCATCAAGCCGCTCTCTTCAAATGTAACCACCACTTCTCTCTATATAAATTCTAATCTCACCAACCATAAAAACACATGTCAAAGCTACACATTCAAACTACACACTGAAAATCCCTCCAAATATATTCATTTACGTAGCCACGAAAATACTCGAAATCTAAAAATAGCTTGAAATTACAACAAAGTACGAGCTATTTCTTTTGATACTATCCTAAAACTTACCGTTTGCCAACTAAACTTAAAAATCAAACCCAAAATTCAAACACGTTCTTTTTATTTATCAAGTCCAAGAATTTGTTCCCGCTTCTTTGTACTCTCCCCCATACTAACATTTTTATTTCCTTGGTAATAAAAATTTTGGATTAAAATGAAAATGTTTTCAGCTTGAGTATTTGTAATTGCAGAAGAGCTGCTCAAGAACACAAGTCAAACCAGTATGCTGGCAATTTAATTATTATCTTTAGCGTTCGCTTTAAATTCATTACTCAGAGGCATATAGGAGAAACCACCAAGACCTTCCTGCTATTTATGAGATATCCATCAAAACGTCATTTTTAAAAGCCGGAATGTGAGAAGTAGTTCCATAGGTAGAACTTATATATACGTGCATAATGCTCCAAACAGGACAATAATCCTTCTATACAATAACGATCATCATTCCAAAAGACTACAACGCACCGTGAACATATGGGATTCTCATAACTCGCACCACTTCCAGGCAACTAACATTTATTCTATCAATCAAATTTTTTTCCTTCAAGTACTCATGCACCCCTAAAAACATAGCCCCAAAATCTAAAAAACCGCCATTAATAACACACAAACATTTTTGCAATATGAAATTCCAAAAATTCTATCCCACACAACAGCTATAAAACAATTTCTTTATATAAATTATATACAATTTATCATTTTTAGCGCCATTTTGCTTGATATTTAGAATAGGTGGAGTTACATGGAAGAGTATTCCTAAATACAGACCTACAACAATACATAATGGAAATGTAATGAGTAAATTAGATTCGGCTGACTGTCTTTACCCCCAAGTTTAATATTTGGTTATATGTGTCTAGACGTAAGAAAAGAATTTCAGTCTAAAAAAAGGATATATTTCTCAAAGTCTCTCAATAGATGGGAAATATTTTTTTGGTTTGTTGTTGCTGGGAAGAAATAATAAAATGGTGATAGATGTGGTAGTGGCACTAAAAAAATATAATATATAAAATAAAATGTCAAACATACACGGAAAAATATTCCCTCCAAAAATCCAGGAATGGTGTGTGCATAGAATTTACTAGGGAAACATTCCTGTTACAGTTGAAGTCACAGTTAATTGCTTGAAGTACATGTCATGTATGTATATTATTTATCTATAAATGGAGGGAGAGTATAACTAGCCTGCTAACAACCAAGTCCTTCATTTCCTCCCTACAAAAGATACATACGGTGGCTCCGTATGTGTATGTACACGCACATACATGATAAGACACAAGGGATGCGGTGGAGGTTAATGGAATCCCAAAAACTATGGACAGGGTCGCCCAGCAAGGAATGGGGTGGCTATGTACATAAGCACAAGTTGTTCCAAGGAACGACAGAATGTCAAAATCTTTTAACTGGAAAAGAAGCTGTCAGAGAACTCCTCCTAATTTATCCTTCTCTATTTGCTACACATTGATTGCAGTTCCCACAGGATCAATTACGGTGAAAGAATCTTTTCCATTTACCAACATGCCAACGAAACAAGAGTTGAAGAAGAAAAAACCAACCTCGTAATCATCAGGACTTAACCCGCATATTCAAAAAACACGTGCCAATCATCATCATCAAAGTCATACATTATTATTCTTTGGACTATTATGTAAAGCCTCATCATCACCACACACACCACACACACACACACACACGATCAATCTTTCAAGTTCCTTGCTCTTTTTACTGGTCTTTCTCCACTTACAAAGGTACTATATACATACATGTATCTATCTGCATGTTATCTTCCCTATGAAAAGTAAACATATAATAATAATGTATGTTTACATAAATTAAGTCTCCTCATTCCTTTAAAGTCAACAGGCTACTACTTCAAGTACACATCCAACAGCCTCAATTTACGTAACATTAGTTCAAGTAAGGCAAACATACTGGAGAGTACCACCCATTTTAACCTCCGTGTGAACATACCATTTTACCTTTTAAAGCCACTACCATTATCCATCCATAACCTTCCCTTACATTTAGCCTTTTTCTAGTCCCAACATATCCTTCAACTTCTTCAAATCCATATTTTTTAAATCTTATAATTACCCAGGACAGTCCATTCAAATATGCTTTTTTTTACAATCATTCATTTCCTCCAAGCACGAAGTCAATGTAAATAATTTTATAAAATTCTATCTAAAAAAAATAGCTACCATTTTTCCACGAAAAATTCCTGAAAAATGTAATTATTTCTATGATTTGAACCTCCACTTCCGTGAATACAACCGATAAAGAAATGGTAAAATCAATCTCATGGTACATGACTTATAAAATTGAGATATCAAAACTAAATTTATTAATAGCCCTTCAAACTATTTATGAGTTGCCATCCATCAGCAGACAATAAAAGGAAATGATTTAAAATCTATCATCCCCAGATAATATCAACCCACGTAGCAATCAAAAATGGTGATTAATTCCGTCCGGCCTAGTCTACATTACATAAAAGCCATCCAAATATTCTTAGGACTTCCTCAACGCCATCAGGGGATGGAAATCCGCAACCTTACGTGTAATTCTACAAAATAGTCCGGAAAGAAACCCGAAAGCTTCCGAAAGCCTCCAGCATTGCACGTATACTAACTTACTAGTATATTCATATGGCACCAAGGGCTCAACTAACAATCAGCCCTAAAGACCAAAGTTTATAAAAGATGGACACAAATTCACGGAAATAACTGAATATTAAAGGAAAGGTAAAGGCTGAGGAAAATGTGCTAATTAGTGGTTATTAATTTGAAGCTTCATGTCTTGTCTTACACTTATGTTCTGGCACCATCTCAACAACCACCACATGTGTTTCCTTTGGTAATAATTAATAAATGGGCAATTGCATGTAGGAAGGCAGGAGTATAAAGATAGGATATCTTGATATCGATACCACCTAACTTGAAAAAATTTGATTGGCAGATACACGGAACTAATCACTCAACACCCCTTGTGACTCCTACGAAGAGAGAAAATGACTGATAGCTAATAATATATTTACTAATCCATCCTTCATATACCTACTTCATCCACTTTTAATTCCCTTTTTAGAGCAATATAGGAAAGGGCTCATAAGAAAAACGCTTTCCAATATCCATGCACATAGCTAGGGAACTACCCAGGGCAAATCATACTCTTCCAGTTCCAGTGACAATCTAACAGTAATCAGGAGGAGTAAAACAATGTAAAAGTATAGAGAAACAAGGGAGAGCTGACAAGGCAAATTAGATGGTTACGTTTGTATCCAAAGTCATGCGAACATGATTAGAAGGATGGAAACAGGAAATACTGAGGCAGGGTAGGAAGGCTAAAACCATGTGATTAAACTTGGTTAATTGTTTCTTCAGGGTGAGCTATATTCCCGCATCAGTTTTTACACACGGCTATATATATATAAAACTTAACAATAACTCATAACATCTGGAGGAACTGTTGCTCGCTTCCACCACTCCAACACACGCTTTCAGGGAAATCCCTCACCCATTAAACGGGCCAATTTCCCTACAAAAACGCACACCATTCCAAAACACCTTTGAACTTTCAAAGGAAGTAATAAGGTAAACCTTTGCTTGAAAAATGAAACAAAGGACTAAAATTTTCCAAGGTACTAAATTCATCAAAATTCGTAAAGCCTTCACGAAAAAATAAAATAATTCAAGATTTTACAAATACTATGTTTTTTTAATTCTCGTTTTGTATTGTAAATGAAGTGAGCAGAAAAAAAAGATTAAAGGATGTGACTGTAAATCAAAGGTCAGACAATAACTTAGCACGTAAAAATCCCTCTACTATTATCCTTACAACTGAGTGAGTTTTGTGTGTAGCAAAAGTATGAAGAATGAAGTTAGAGAAAATAATAATAATAAAAAAGAGGAGGAAAAAGATGGGAAATATTTGTCAAACTCATCATAATGCAAATCTTAGGATGAGCTAAATCATGATTCAAAAAACAAGGAAAAAGCATTCAGAGAAATATTAGGGATTCAAAGAAGGGTTGGGACTTCACCTTAACTAAATAAGCTGGATTTTTGATCTTAAGAGTAGAGAATAAGGATTATAAGGGGAGAACTGCTCTCTGTGTCTTTGTACATCTATTATATTTGTGTGCATATGAAGGAACGGTTTGGAGTATGTGGTTGAAGTTCACTTAAATATGGGAATTGTGGCGCCAGGGCGACCGGAACCCACCAGGGGGTTCCTTCTCATCCGAAGACGCACATCTTTTCGCTTTTCGCTCGATGAGTGTCCATCTCCAAGATACCTGGCATGTCACAGCTGGAGAACCACTTCACATCGCATCGTATCACATCGGACCACATCCCGCACATGGACCTGTGACCAGACAGCCAAAAGCTACGATCTCATCCTCGAGTCTCTACTATAATCCTCTGTCCCTTGACTCTCAGCCACACTTTCACTTCTTTTCCTCCATCCCCATCCCTCTCCTCCTCTCAAGTACATAGCTACAAGTGGGATTTTCCTTCAACTTTTCTGTCCCTCAGTCAGGTTGGCTTTCCAGGGAGAAACATTGCCAAACCCCCTTAATTATGACACCCGTAATACCATTTTGCAGTTATATGTCACATAAATTCTACAACCTCACCGGTGTCCATTTCTTCTGCCCAGGAACTTGTCAATATGTACTAACACGGATCATATATCAAACACAATATCACATGAGAAATCACATACACTAATTCCATTCCTCCTCAATAGTACTCAATAGTTGTTCAATACAACATTTTTTTCATCAAGGCAGAGGGAAATTGTAGTAGCTTGTGTAGTAGCCCCGTAAGTTGACACAATGGTCAAAATAAAATGTCATTCAAGGAAATATAGAAAGAGACTCGAGAGCATGATGATATCAAAAACTGGACAAAAGTGGAACTTAAAGGAAGCACCCAGGGGGTTCCTCATTACCACATAGCCAAGACACAGCATGAGCTGACGAATTACCAAATCTACCAGTTGTAGACATCACGGAAACGATAGTGGAGTTCTCTCAATAATTTTACGACTCCACAATATAAAAACAACCTCTCTATGAACTAACTCCTCAACCTTGATTTCCAACTGGTTTTATTTACTAAAATCCTTAACCCTTATCCTTTATCCCTTCAACCCTCTCCCTTACCTTCTCCATCCTATAATTTCAACTACCCATTTTTCTTTTCATCCAATATCCCTGCTATCAATACATAATAAGGAGTGATTTCGAGCTTTGTAGAAAATATAATAGTAGCAAAATTGCCCAATATATTATTTATTCTTCCTATTATATGCTTTCCTTAAATTCCCATGTCATGCCCTATAATACACAACAGTTTCCATTGCAACAAAGTTATTTTTGTTAAAAAAAAGTTTTACAAACACTAGTGAGAAACTTTGCCTTAAAAAGACAAATCTTCCCATTGGGAAATTTCCAAATGCATTTCTTACGCTATAATGTCTGGCCATATATACACGTTTAAGACTAGGGAGTATAAAGAGATGTCTGATTGCCATAAGTTGAAATTGATGATTTATAATCAGCTTGCCGGCATTTAATTGGAGTCTTGTTCTAAGTAAAGGATTTACATAAAAGCTATAACTAAATCTTTGTGGTCTGGCCCCTTTTAGAAATCTCCGTTCCTGTCTGCGTATATTCATGGGGAAGAGTTTATTCATTTCCCTAATGCATACTTATCTATTAAATTTGTTTGACCTAGGAAGAAATATCTGGAATTAAATACAGACGAGGGAGACAAGGGAGAGAGAGAGAGAGAGGTACGAGGAAAAGAAACACACGATGTTTTGTATATAAAGGTATAATAATGTAGCAAGGAAGGAAATACCACACCTATTGCATGTGAATGCTTGGAATAGTTTAAAACAGAGTCTTCTTCAAGCAGAGGATCATAGCTGTCATTTAAACAACGCAATAATATGGATGTCTCATAGTTACGAGTAAAACAAACACGGCAAGATACCCTGGTGAGAGGTCGGCCTCAGGCGGCATAGACTCTCGCACTCTCCAAAAACTCCCAAATCTTCCTCTTCTTCCTTCCCCACTCGAAACACACTCGAATACATACGTAAACGTAAATATGCACACAAACTGTTCTTTTTGCCATCATCTTCCTATCAATGTAACATTTTCTAGCTTCAATATATAAATATGTACGTATTATACATATATGTACATTAATTCTCCATCCTACACCTCTCCAAGTTTTTCTCCCAAATACTACGAATAATAAATCTGGCTCATGTAAACACAGTGCTTCAATACAACGATAAAACAACATTCACAGACAATGTGCTGATGATCCTATAGAGACTCCTCCAATACCTACGTTTCCATAGGACTGTGCTGACCCACGTGAACCCTGGATCCTTCATCTCACAAATAATGAGCAGAATTTCAACTGGCTTCATATGCCGAAAAAGCTCTCAACCTAAAGGTTGACCGCTTCAAATCAAAACCGAGGGTGGAAAAGGATTATCTCAACAAATTAAATATGTACACCAATACGCCTAACTCCTACAGTCTAGGTCTGAAGAACATAATATGGTAGCAGCACATACAGATAATATGTAAGTAGTTTAATAAAATCATAAAACTGAGAGATTGCTTGAGCAAATTAGGCTATAAGTTTAACGAGTCCCTTGTAAGACATTTTAACGCCCAGCCTCTCCACCTATGTATCCCTATACATTAACGATATATTTCTAGTCCTTTGGCCTCCTTACATTTAATTCTCCTTAGAATTTTTTTTAAAGTTTGCGGCAAGCTCTGAGCACGTTTTCTTGCTTAACATTTTACATGATCATTTTGACGTGGAGCACCTTCGACCTCATTACAATTATTCAAATTGTATTTATTTACAGATTCAATTGACTACAGAAAAGTATCGTTCTAAACAGCACGCCTTTCCCTTCACATAGACTTTGTCTATTGGACTGTATGGTTAAATACGTTGGCAGAACTCAATCATTTTTTCAACTTTCTTAAAAAACAAATTCCTCAATTCTATATGATAATTTATTAAGAGCATGTACGATAACACTAAAAATACTGTAGATGAAGGAGGAGAGAAAAAGCAAGAGATCTAATGGAGTAGAAACTGGAATGGTACACCTTAAAGAGGAGCAAAGGAGATAAAGTTACGCTGGAAATGACTACATGAGTGGGCACGACGCTCATAACGCGTATCACATTGCTCTCACCTCCTATCCCGCCTGGACAAGACGACATTTACAAGTGAAAATATACGGAAGAATCTTAGCTAAAAAATGAAACGATGAAAATCTTACATTCTTAAAGCTCAAGTGGCAAGTTGTTTGGGAGTAATTTACCAAATTGAAAATTTTAAAATAACCATATGTATACTGTAGTAAGGTAGAAGAAATCTTGAGCCCATCAGGACTTTTATATTATATATACATATACTCAGACAGACAGAATGACTCTATGAGTAAATTCCCATCGTCCAGTGCCTGACAAATGAGAGTGACACGCTGTGCTTGTCAAGGCTACAACAATGCCCATATGGGACATATATTGTCATGTCATGTCAGCTCCTTACCGAGTCAAGTCAACATCAACCTCAAGATACTGTAAAAAACTTCCCTTGTAATAGAATCTTAGTAACGTATACATACACACGACACTGGGATGGCTGGGGTTGAAACAGTTAGTTTATTATTTTGCACCCTCCACTTGTAAAATCTCTTCAATAAAATCTAAAAACTTTTTTTTAAAAATGATCTGTATACCCCTACGATAAGTATACATACATAAAGCTAGTCTATATAGATTTACCATGTATTTACATACAAGCTATAAGGAACCAGTCATGGACTAACATCACGTCAAAAACTTGACAACAACATATACAAGTCGTGATCCATAGGCATCACGAATAGGAATTGATGATCCTCCTCCAAAAGAGATTTCTACCAATTTATAAGTAAACAATCCTCACATGACGACATAACAATGTTGTTATCCATTTTATTATACATAGGGAAACTTCGTGCGGAAAATTTTTAGTCCGTATAATTGGTCATCAAAAATTTAAGCATGCAGCACGCTGAGGTTGTCCAACACTTTTATCAAGTACTTAACCCTTAGAAATGTATTCCAATCAACGGTGTAGTAGTATACATATCACAAATAAGTATCCAACACCCAAGCCTCCCACGTCTCCTTAACCCTACCCACTACCCACGATTTTTCCTATTTACAAAAACTACAAGTCACCTGCTCATTTTTAGTACTTTCCCAACAAATTCCCTCGCCAAACACACATATTTAATCCAATCATTTCCAATGGGACCAAAATGCAAATAAATAACAATAATATGCTACGCTATATTTGACAGAAAGAAGACCCCCCTTTGTAGCCAGGCAACTAATCGGGTGATTAATTACACATATGCATGCATAACACCTTCCAACAGACTCCCTTCATTACTCCCACCCTGTAACATTAGAACAACTTCCACCTAAATGTTTTCGACAATGATTGACTCTAGAAGATTAGCTACAGGAGGAGAAACACCGTGCTCTCCTTAATATTCACCATCAGATAAAAACTAAACTGCTCCTAATATTTACTTTTGTAATCATCAACATTTTCTCTGCCAAACGTTTTTTTTTATTAGGACTCACAAACAACGCACTATCACTCCTATAGTTATGGAGGAGGATCCAGAATTATCGTCTTCCAAGTATGTACATACACACTTATACGTAATTATACCTATATATACAGTTCATGTAAATCTCATGCTCCACATAATTCTTCATCCGTCAAAAAAGCAATAGCCTACAGATTTCCCATGTACACAAGCACATTATACTCGAATAAGGTATAGGAGAAGAGTAGCAAAAACCCTCGGAGGAGAGATATAAAATATACCTTGAAGGAGTGTATTACTTAAAAATGGACCAAGTGAATATCCGTGTCTGCCTATAAGTTAAACTCTATTTGTTATCTCCATCGTCACACACCATGAAAGTTCCATGAATCATGTGTTGCCTATATAGTAAGAAACAGGTGAAAATGGTTGGCTCCGAGATCTCATCCCAATTGTATGTATGTACATACACATACTACATACATAGCAATAAAGTAGTGCTGCTTGGTAGTCTTAAGGAGACGTGTGGGTACTGGTTTTGAACTTTTCCTATCCTACATTATAGAAAACGCAAAGGGGACTACACATACATGAAACAATAAATTATCAATGGAATCAAGGACCCATCCTAAGATAGCACAGCTCCCACATCCATTCAAAATGAATTACAACCGGCAGTAAATCTTCTCATGGAACTCTGGTGATAAGGCAACTGTTTACACATGCACGACAAAGCGTACTTGCTCCCTAAAAACTACGAACAAGCCAGCTTCCAAAACTAGATTTGCAACTTTGTCCAACGTTTAAGACTTGCTGATGACGACCATTTGCTCTAACGTTACTCCTAACACCAGAGTACGAGAGCAAGAGCAAAGAGAGAGAGAGAGAGAGAAAGGAAAAACACCTCATGGAACCTCTAAGCTCAATGTTCTCCAAAGAGTCACACATTATTATACAAAGAAACGAATAGTAAAAATCTGTATGTAAAATAAAGTTGAGCGCGAAGGATACTTTTATGAAAAAAGTCCAGTGTGGACACTCCCTCTCCGAACTTTACATCCAATCTAGTCATCAACACTATACGCAAGAGGAAATTACTCTAATATATGCTTTTATGTCCATAAGGGGATACAAATTACAACCCTCATTATTACCATATTGCTTAAGAGCGGAGAGGAGACATTCACTAACTTCTGCCACTTCACCCTCATCTCTTGTTCCTTCAAGAACAGTTCCAAAAGTGTAGAACAACAACGTCCACAAAAGAACGATTCATTAGGAAACAAGCGATTATAAGGTATTAAGTCAGCCCATACAGCACGCATATGTTTTACACTGGGAAAAGACCCCCAGAAAAACGCCAAAAAATTTGGTTTCTCCAAAATAATTTTTCCTATTTCTTATTGTAGTAAATATTTTACTCATAAGATTCCCATTGTCACTAAAGCAATGAACTTTTTCCTGTTAAATGAAAAAGGTAGACAAATAATTAGGGAATTTAAACTTTTATCATCCAACCTTTATAGCTTTGACATGGCCTTAATGGCAGGCTACAGAAGCAGATTTGAAAGAAAAAATCTATATTTACTATTATTGGAGATGCTTAGTTAGAGTGTAAAGTTGAATTTCTACATAAAATTGAAAAATAAGGATGTATAGTGAGAAATTATGTATAGATAGAAATAGTATAGCAATTATTTACAGAGGCTTTTTGTAGTAGTAGCTTATTTGTTTAAGCTTTGTTTAAAGTTGCGCCTTTGCCAAGCCAACCCCATTGCCGTTGTAGAGATAAGTCATGACCATAATGCTTTATCAAGTTGTCGCAGATTAAAACCAAGTTTCAAAGAATGGGAAAACAAAGCTGACACTAGGAGTTTTTTCCCCTGCCAGCCAATAAAGTAGACAAAGACCATTAACCATAAAATTTAATACTCTGTGATACAGATAAATCATGAATTCATTTACATAACGCAACCCTTTGAGATTCCACCCGTAACCATTTCTCCGTCTGTGTACTAAAGATAATACGGGAGAATGTGAGAGAACCTGACTTTAATAACACATCTCGACCATCATTTCATCTCTTTTACAAATAAAAAACCATCAATACAAGATAAAAGTAAACCATAACTAAAAACTTAGCAAGGACTAGCCATTTCAATTTGTACTCACGTCTCATAAAAAGACATATGCCTTTTTATGCTTAAAACTAAAAGATATGGTAGACAATTAAAAACCCATTCAATGGATCCCCATTTATTTACATTCCCCTGCCCCCGACTACTGAAAATATTCTCCTTCAACTTGAATCAACTTTACTCACCCATTTATCTCCCGCTAAAAAACTAACATTCATTTTTACGCACAATAATAAAGATAAAAATACCTTCCAAGTAACATTCTATCTCATAACTTAGCAGGAATAATTTCCAATATTTTTATATTTTCAAACTCATATCCAAGAACAAGAGCATTCGATAGATAATTATATTTTTGCACTTAATTTCGTAGGTAAATCAGTACATAAAATCATTCATTAATCCGAAGAAATTGCAATACAATAGAAACAAAAACATGTAGGATTTCATATCTTACAGGTCGGTAGCGATAGCGAGTTGAAGTAGACACATCAGTATTAATAACTTCTGTTTCTCACATGAATACATAATACCCTGGCCCAGCAGCTCGAACCATACAAATGTACAAAGCATTTTGTATACACATGGCAAGCTAAAAAAGTAAAATCCCAAACTCAGCTCAAACTCTTCACAATTCCCTACCAAAAGAGCATTTTCTGGTACAATGGAACATACAATAACAAAACATATGAGAACCGAGAAGGAGAAAAAGTCCATGTTACTTTTCTCTGTAACTTTAATAATTGTGTATCCATATGAATCCAAGGTACCGCGTACATATGCAATGTGCTAAACATATTACCCCTTGGGAAAAATTATATACATGGAAACTCCATCAGAGAGGATACAAATGAAGAAGGAAGGAAAAAGATGAAAAGAGCTCATAAATGGAATATAAATAGTCCCAAGTAGCTAAAAAAGGGTACATAGAAACCATATAGGTATTAGTTCTTTGAAATCCAGTGATGTAGAAGGAAATGAAAAGTGATCAACATAAATCTTACCGTCATTTCCCTATATTTTTAAACAGATATTTATTTGGTCAAGCGAGGATATTTATACGAAAATATTTTTAATTGTATATTTAATTGATATAGCTATACGGATTCATAGGAAAATAATGAAGATGTTCTCCTTTATTTACCCAACAAGAATTATTAGTAGTATTTTTCCCGCTTTTAAAAACCCGAGTTTTCATTATTAATTTCTACGAACACATATGGCAGTCATTTATAATCTTGGAGTTTACATGACTCTGTTGCGTGCGTACATTCTCACAGAGTACAAGTACCATTTGTTCATTCAGATAATACATTTAACAAGCTATGTACGTACATAGCTTCAAAAAATGGTAAAAGCATGGATAAGAAATAAGATTTTTTTTCGTGAAAAATACAGTTTTCTTCTCTACGCCATTTATTATTAGTATTTCCATACTTTTAAATAGTACATTGAAACCTATTAGTTTATTATGTAACAAGCTATGTATGGCAACCTTATGCACGAGAAAGAAGAGATACTTCCAGGAAAGGGAGTACAATATAAGTTTCGTCAACACCTACTTATCCCTTCTTCAACCAGGGAAAGAAAAATTGAAGGCAAGACTAATAATAACATTTTGTCTTCATTAGCAAGCAAGAGCAAACATGACAAGTAATGATACTCTCAGGTCATCTAAGGGTAAACAGAGATATAGATACCAAACAGTCAGACTTTTACAAACTCAAGGGGACTATACCCTCACAATTGTAAAAAAAATTCCCTTACGTTGGCAAACCCCAAAAAATTGACTTTATACTTCCAACATTTAATTACATAGAGCTTTCAACAACCAATTGAGTACACTAAAAAGTGGGTTTCTACAAATTCAATTATTACTCCAGTCATTTGCACTAGTACTTTGCAATGTTCTTTAATACTGGAAGGACTCAACTAAAAACTTTTTTAAACTTATCACCCTTAAAAGATGTTTCCTGTAAATAGTCTAGAATCTCGAAGAAACTGAATAAAAAAAGTAAAAGAAAAAAGAGGAGGAAAAAAGGAAAGAGAAAAAATTGGACTTTTCAAAGCCCTTAATTCATGGAGGGTAAAATCAACAAGATATAATGGTAGGGGATGAGGACTACCTCCCAGTTTCTCATATATTATTGAGCTGAAAGGTGATGCGGGGAAGGAGACGAGGGAAACTAGCTCTCTTATTATCAGTTCTATATACACAGAGCAGCTCATTATATCAACAACAATAACAACAATGACCGACCCTCACGAACTATCTTACAAGAGAATCATAAAACTATCAACACCACTTCAACAATCATTTCCCAATTCCACCAATTTTCCCTCAACCCCAAAACTTATCCATCCTCATTTCTTCTGTTTCTAAATGGGACGAACTTTAGAATGAATTT
Organism: Spatulosminthurus flaviceps; assembly: GCA_034693705.1. Classification (NCBI taxonomy): domain Eukaryota; kingdom Metazoa; phylum Arthropoda; class Collembola; order Symphypleona; family Sminthuridae; genus Spatulosminthurus; species Spatulosminthurus flaviceps. Next base: position 2,673 of record JAQFXU010000138.1, on the reverse strand, counting down.
TGAGTTTTTATCACCTCAAAAGATATTTATATAAATGTTTTCTATATTCCGTCTACAAGAATTTAGTCATTCCAAAAATAAATACAACTATAATGTAAGAATCTTTCATTTTTGCCAATTTTCTTGTGCTACAGCCTTATCATTAGCAACAACAGTGATAAAAATCCCGTGAGTAACTTTTATTTACTTTTTCTATTTTATGTTTCACACATTATTTATTCACAGGGGTAGAATTTTTATCCTATGATCTTATTATAATTTTTTCTATTAGAGGAAGATCCATTTAATTTGATTAGGAAACCAGAAATTTCCACACCTTTGAAAAGCCCTCGTAGAAAAAATGATGTCTTTATTCAAGAGAATATTATTAATCATTACAGAATTAAAGTCTTGCCCTCATCTGAAGCAGCAACCTAATATTCTGAGGAAGACCACATAACGAACAAGGCTGACTATATAAGTAAAGATTGAATAAAAAAATTTAACAGAAATAGAAACATTAGAATTGTATAAATTACAGAGAAAAAACTTAATTTAAACTCAAATGTCAGGTTGACCTGAGAGGAGACTGTCCTAGAAAAATCCACTCGGTTGGTTTGATCTACCGACCACCCACAATCCTTCAAGTACCTTACGACTCCTCATAAACCCGACACATGCATGATTAAGTAATGACCAAGGTTGATCAGGCAAGGATATATTACCATGCCCTACCTGTACGAGTATCTTCATTCCACTCAAAAACTACTCCTTCCTTAATACACATATGTACCTACATTTGTAGCCAACAAATGGAAAGCACAAGTAAAACATTTCCCGTGTGTATAAGGGCCTACCAGGATAAAACCAACAGAAGAAACATCACAGTATCAGGTCATGGTGGTGTGCACAATTGAAATCAAAATCTTGAAAAACATTTGACTAGTAAAAAAAAGTAGAACTAACAATACCCATTACGTGAGCACATAAGAAAAAGTTATAATGGTTACAAAAGAAACACAACCCCGTTGTTCGCTTCCAAATAGCTACACAGACTTTATATACATGCACCCCTCCTGTTTCTAAACTGGGAAAAGATAAGATTATCTTACAAGAGTCAGAAACCCGGAAAATATTCGCCTTTATTTCAATGAATTTTATCTGCTCGTTCAGCTATGATTTAATGTATGTAGACTGAAGGAGACCAAAGGGCAAAATTTCCCATAGCTTCAAGTCTACACTCATGGAAAGTACTTATGGAAACTCAATATGTACATACATGGGCACTGCTTTCAAGTACCTTCACAATACCTTGGCCAGGTATAGAAAGAACATGAGAGGGTGTGAGGTGAGATGAAAACACCAGGGAAATATAAGAGTCTACATTACGGTACTTGAGGGTATCAAAGAGACGGGAAAAATGTTCAAGTGCACAAACACATATATGTACACTTCACTCAAGTAAAATTTATATGAACATGAGAGGAAATCCCTCTCCAGCAAACAATCTCCAAACATCTTATGTATAATAACAAAGACAGTTGAGTTAATAAAAAAAATCAGCAAAACTCCTTCAAAAATAGACATCCATTGAAAAACTTACTAAAGCTTTATAGTCAATGTAGCTATTCATGACAAAACCTATGGATATGGACAGGGTGGAAAATGAGCTTTCGTAATAATTACCTCAGTCATATCTACCCATTTACTTTCTCCTTTCAACTTGCCGAATAAAAAATCTATTGCCACAGTTCATCAAACTCAAGATGGAGAAGGATTTAGTTCAATCAACCATACGTTTTAAAAAAATACCTACAGATCAATTTGTAATACCTTGCCTTAGGTTATGCTTACGAAAGCTCTCGTCTATTACGGATTACAGCAGAGAGTGATTACAAATTCGTAAGTAGAAACTTTTATTGAAACTTTTACAGGACGTTGAAGAGAACCAGTACAAAACCCAGGGAGTTGAAGACAAATAAACCATTTTTATTAGCCCAAGTGTCCATAATAAGATCCAAGGCCACAAAGAATTCTCAAGCCTCAAGTAAACAAATTCTTACTATAATAATTACTCAAAGGGTAGAAAGCCTTATGAAGAACGTATGAAGATTTATCAAATGAATCCAAATGTGCTAAACTTATTCGTTTATTTCCGTAGGCTAGCGAACTGGCAGGGGTGAAGCTTTTCGACGAAGCACACCCTATTGACATGATTGTGTTGTCGCTGTACCTCTGTGACTGGAAGCTCAACTACTTCACCATATAAAATTAACGGGAAATTTTTTTTAAATTTAAAATTTCTAACTAAAATTCTATTGAAATCCAGAGTTGCCCGTTGACCTATAACAAAATTTCAAGCTAACGCTAGCGACACCTGTGGGCTACGAGAACAGTTATTGTACCACGTTTGTAATTTATACATATATGGCGGCAAAAGTGGGTCTGAAACACTAAATAAAATACATCCAATTTACTAAACGCGTTTGTACTTATTAAGCGCCACCTATCATTTTATAGATCCTGCACACTCGTAGGTGTAATTATTTGTACATTCCATCTCTACGCTATCTACGTACATCGTGCAGGTTTCCAATTTTAAAAATATTTCTACCATGGCACAGTTAGGCCGATTGCCTCCAAACCGGACATGGTGATTTTTACCAAAATTGAACCAATGGTATAATTTGGTTC
>JAQFXU010000137.1:0-85612 GCA_034693705.1 Spatulosminthurus flaviceps | reverse complement strand
AAAAAATTGAATCTCTAGCAAGAAAAATTGATCTTTTGGACTTTCACGTGCAAGCGTTAATTCCTGTTCAACAAATTAACCCGGAGGATCTACAAAATGTCCCTGCATTGCCGTTGAAGAGTGTCGAAGATTTGCAGCAATTAGAGGTATTTGTTCGGGAGTCAGCTGTTAATTTTAAAAAAATCGTAAGATTTATTAAGCTTATTATTGTTCATTTATTATTTATCCGCTGATTTTAGTTAAAATAGCTTGGTTACTGGTAAATATTTATTTATTTCAGGCGATTTTGCTAGCTCGAGTAGGTGGCCGCTCAGTGAAAGAAGCCACTGAAAATATTCTAGCAGAACTAATTACAGATGAAGTTGCAAAGGAGTACAACTGGGCTGGGACAAAGCGTGGCCAGCAGCCAAAAATGGGAATTAAAAACACCCGTATAGTGGCCTTGATTCATGGTAAGGTTTTTCATGCGAATTATTTATATAAATACCAATAGGAAACAGACATGCGTGTTGAATTTATTGTTTTTATAATAATTATAGACGCAGTGAAAAATATGAAGCAGCATTCTCGAGTGGAAAGAGCAGAAATAGAAGAACCGATTAAAAATTGGCTCAAAAATGCAACTTCTCGGATCAAAAGAACACAGAAACAAACGGAACCTTTTGATACAGATAGCAACCAGTGAATTATTTTTTTATAACTAACACATTTTAATATTTTTACAAATCAATTGTTTTAGTTTTGATTAAATACTAGATGATAGCAATTATTCAAATGCAACTTCGTTAAATGAATTACTTCTGTTTGTATCAATAAATATTTAGTATTATGAATAAATACGATTGTTCTACGATAAAAAGCCGTTATGTTAAAATAATTATTATGGCTTTAGCTCATTTCCTGTCAAATAGAGATGTCATTACGTCACTGCAACCAAATCATGTAACATTAAAATTACCAAATATTTAACGTCGCCTCAACGTATGACTAACCCATTAAATTAACGTAAATTTTATAGTCTGCACAACGTTATATATCGTTAGTTAGTAACGTCACCTGAAGACGAAACCGTGGACATTTTAACGTCGCACGAACGTTACATTGTTACGTTATTCGGACTATAGGACGTTAGCATGCAACGTCGTGAAGACGTCTCTGCGCCGTATTGTGTTCATTGGGGGAGAAAGATGGAACACAAAAGAATGGAGAGTGGAAAAACAAGGACTGATAAGAATTTCCTCCTCCTTGTCGTCCCATCCTTTAAGGAGACTTCTCTTGGAACATTGTAGCAGCATATAGAGAGTAAAGGTCTCTCTCATGTAAAAGAAATGATGAGCATTATGCATGAGCACATTCTTCATATGTATGTATATAGGATGAAGTTCCGTGAGTCGGAAGCCGCACCACCATTACCATTATTACTGAATCAACCATCAAACCATAGAGTTTTCTATAGGAGATTGTACATATAATGATAATAATAATATTAATAATACTTGTATAAATAAGACCTTCAAACTTTCCACATATTCTATGCATGTGTGAAGGCAAGTAATAATAATTGTACCTATACTACTACGTAAGGGAGCTCCTAGTATAATTACGTATGTCGTATGTCCTATCTTTCATATATGCTAGTTTTAACTCACAAACTTTCTCCCCCTTCCCTTGGTTGGATACTACTCGAGGAGAAAATTCATTTCTTAGATAGCTCGACAGACACACTTTCAATAATCATTTTTTCCCTAGGAATTGGTGTATTTTGGTGTATTTTCAATGGATGTACATACTAAATATAAGAGATCGACGTAGCTATAGGGTACACCTTGATCTTTTAGACATGCATATAATTAATGTGCGCCATTATTCGTCTCTTCCCCATCAATTTTCTAGCTGGCTGACTGAGAATGATTCTGTAATAACAACCATACGCAGATTGACAGTGAAGCGCAATCAAGGCCGAATTCCAGACCTTCCTAGGATACCTTTCCTATATGTATATGTATATATGTATCTATATACTTTATAGCAAATACTTACACGTGGTTATAGAGGGAAAAAAACCTTATAGCTCCTTTCCAGTGAGACAATCTAATTCTATAAGGACATAATCAGGAAATTTCCGAGCATTTACTCTCACGTCTCCTCCACATTCCCTACCCCTGCCAACGTTTTTCAGTCAGACCTCTATAGGATGAAAACATATGGGACATTGGGATTTCCTCTGCATTTTTCATCATATAGAAAAGCTTTAGGTAGGGAGAAAAAACTAGAGTACTAGCCACAATTATTATTATTAAATGGGGAGTACAGAAAATTTAAGCGGGTTTTTGAATATGGAGGAGGAAGGAGCGGGGAAAGTCCCATATCCCTGTATAGTCTGTAGAGCAAATAATCATGATGAATTTCCCAGTTTAATCTTGGAAATGTAAAGAGGAGTAAAAAAAATATCTTTTCTATAGACATGTATAGATATATTGGTAAGGCTAGTTACTAATAACTTTTAAATTATTACTCAGAATGGAATACATAATAGTATCGGCTGAGGTAAGAGAAAAAGTCATTTCAAACAAAATGTCCATATAACTGAGGACATACATAGAAAAGAAGAGGCTGTGGTTGAGATTTTAGTTCAATAGTAGCTCTATAAGCATATTATAAAGTATGAGGGTAGTAGAGTATTTTGTATTTACAGGGATAGGGAGGTTGGGGAAAAAATGCAAGTGAAATTCCTGGAAGATTTTTCATTTTCTAATCCGCTCTTCCTCCGCTTCTCTACTTCCATTTTCGTCATTCAACTCACAGTTGGTAATTCTCCATGTTCTCTATTATGTAAATATATGTATTTTTGTATGTATATTTTTACGTATATGCAAAGGCAACTTGATCTCTATAAGTTTAGCATGGGAATTATATGGGTCTATGCATAAAAATAGAATCAAGTTATTTTACAGGGATATAACTTGAATATAATCTCCGCCTAAGAAGAGCACACATCCCATCCCCAAGCATCAGAGGGATTACATTGAAAATTAGGAAAGGAACCACAAGCTACATCCCTCCTATGAACCTATTTCATTTTCAACAAGCTACTTTAAGCCTTGTGTTGAAATGAAAAGACTCTGTTTTTTCCCGGGCTGTCACTTAACCATTTAAAAGTAAAATGGATTTTATTCAAGTAAAATATACACAAATATAGTACATAGCGTAAAACAACTCATTGTCATCTCACTAAAAATTCGTATCTCACCAAACACATGACTTTCCCCTCTGCGACACTGACAATTCTTGAGTAGTGGTGGTAGAAGTAATAGGAAGAGAAATAAAAATTCTATAGTTTTCTCTTCACTTAAAAAGACCAATAGAAGAGTGGTGCTCAATGGAGCAGCATTTGTAGAGAACAGCGTGAACTCCCTAAGGAGCCCATCATTTTATTGTCGTATGGAAAATATTCGAGGAAGAAAAAGAGCTCATCTCTTGAGCATACAGAGTAATATACAGGGAGATAGGGAACGACAAGGAAAATAGACACAAGGATATAATATAATAATATACATGGGAAACATCGAGTAATCAAGAAATTCATTTGGAACGTCGTGAGGAAATGCCAAAGAACTCTGGTTTTTTCACAAATACTGGACAAATTTATTGTAAATAGGCCAGAGCTGAGGGAATAGAGAGATAGGAAGAGATAATGATAGGGAAGTCAATCAAGTTGACATTTTTCTTGTTATTTCTCATTAACTTAATCCATATATGACCTTATTTATATAGAGGTATGTACATACATGAATATGGCCGTAAGAAGTGAGTGGGATAATAATATAATTATTACTCACAAAATATAATATTTTTTTTATGCACACATTTTTTTTAGGCACGACATATAATAGTAAAAGATGCGGCAACGGAGATGAGCATCAAGCTCCAGGAAACATTTATCACGTTGGAAGAAGCTCGAGTTGGAGAAGTGGACCGGCACTTTCCATGGTAAGGGCCGATGCAGAGGGAGTAGGCAATCGTGTATGGTACGTGAGTTTGCTCATGAACTCCGTGAATTAAATGGGCCATTGGACCTGGAAGAAGAGGAGTAAAATGCTCAACTTTCACTTACAACTTATACGGATGCCCTTGCTTAACCAAACGTGGCAGGGAATGTTCCTCTCCAAATCCCCACACAAAATAGTCACAAACTACTACAAGGACGATCTATTTTTACTTGACTATACTCTGCTACTGCTACTACTCACAAATTTCTACTTTTTTTTTTACCTGAGGCATACACTGGCACATCTTCTCCTCCGTGTGTCTCATAATCCATCCAGTAGCCCGCCATATGCGGTACATTCCTCCCTGTAGCATTCGCCGTTAAGTTTAAGTTCTTCCATGTTTTTAATGTGGACGTCCTATTTGTAGCATCCGCAGACTTTCCGAACAAAAACAATTTCCATCAAACTTATTACATCTTTATATCCTCACGTATTACTCACCTAAGTATATATACCCCTTGTAGTAAAACATGCATATATTGAAAATGCCACAAGAAATACCACAAGAAAATCTTTCAAAGAAATAAGAAAAATATTTTCTCTTTTATCCAATTTTTTTTCCACCAACTCTGTATCTTTTAGAGATATTCAGTGAGAAATTAATTCATGGAATATTTTGAAAGAGAGAGACAGATGGAAAAAATTGAATCATTTCATGCCAAACTTTCTTTTTTATCATGTACTACTATATAGGAAACAAAAAAAAAGTTGAGAGAAAGATTGTAGAACTTGTGAATTATGGCAGATGGGTAGAGAAAAAATGGAGGGTTGAGAAATAGTATAGGGGAAAGGAAGAGTAGAATCTTACATCAATCCGATGATAGTTGTATCCAGGTCCGTTGATGTACGAGAGTGTTTCATATGCAAATCCTTCAGGCGTCACATCTCCCACACCTGCAAGAAACATAGCAAGGTTGCACTTGGGAATCATTTGATGTACATGGAGCATCCCTTCTCAAGTTACAAAAATGCAAAATCTATGTATGTACATAAGACTGGGGCTTTTAAACATCATATATGAGTAACTTTGATTTTACATTCTTGCTCCGAGGGCTGTCAAAATAGATGGGAGACAAAAAATCAAATGGGGAGAAAATAGGGAGAAAAAAGGGATTTTTTTCACCTACCTTCTATAGGATTCCCTCGCTTGGGGTAACCATTGATTGTAAAAGCATGGGAATGATCCGCAGTGACAACGATCAATGTGTCCGATCTTTTGGTCATGGTAAGTGCTTTTTGGATGGCAGCATCGAACGCTGCCACTTCCTCCAAGGCAATCTTTGCTAAATTATTATGATGAGCATGATCAATCCGACCTCCCTCAACCTGTAATCCAATTAAGGATATTCGTGAGAATTAATTTCCAAGAGGTTCCTCATTAAAATGGGACAAAAATCCGTAATAAAATGTGACATATTTTCAGAGATGAATTTAACTCTTCCAACTATTCAGGCCCAATATTTCTTACTATTACAAGATTTTGGGAATTCGAGTAAATAGACACAAGTCAAGTTAAAATCAACAACTCTCATAATAAATCAGAAGATGCGAGAGAGGGAGAAGGACGTAGACGTGGAGTGATAGGAGAGAGAGAGAGAGGAAGGAGAGAAAGTCAGCAACAAATCTACTTTTCTACAATTTTCTACGTTACTCAAGGTTTCAAATCGATCCATTTTATTGGGCGGTCTTTTCGTGCTTGAAAAAACCACAGACATTTTGCCAAGTTCCCGGTTCCGCTCCTGCTTACCAGTAGCACGTAGCCTTTAGTGTTCCGACTAAGAATCTGAATAGCTTTGGTTGTCATTTCTTCCAAACTTGGTTCTCCATTCTCACTTGTATCCCGATCCTTATCATATGGGAGATGACTTGGTGCAAAGATTCCTTCAAATAGCAAAAATAAAAGATGGTAACATTTTATCTTCCAACAATCAAATAGTTTTATCCCTTGGCTCAATTTCTCGCTCTTTTTCTTTCTCTCCTCACATTTTCCTCTCTTTCTCTTTCTCTCACACTCTCTATAGTATCTCCTGTCCTTTTCCCTCTTGGCGTCAAAAACTTCCACTAAAAAAAACTACCCCAAAAAAGAGGAGGTAGGTTGATCAAGATTGGTGTCTTACAAAGAACTTACAGCTTTCACGGAATTTTTTTCCCAGTTGCACAACTTTAAGCCTTCCCAACAATAAAAGCTTGTGGCATTCCCCTCTCATTCCTAGAAATACTGCCAAATATGGGAGACAAAATGGAGGTAGATTGGAAAGCCAGGTTGGATACATAAAATTTATATGTCACTAGCATCTTCTCCTTCCCTCACCCAAGCTTTACAGTTACTTTTTATCTCCGCACGCAAGCATCAAGGAACATATGTTAGTATAGAAAACGGGGGGCTCGCAACAATAATAACATTTATCACTGGTATTTTCACCTAATATAAAGTTTTACTTTCACCCTTCCTAACTTTCTCTCTTTTACTCCCCAGTCCTATGTATTTTTTAGCATGAAAAACTAAGAGGACATGTGACCCGCCTTGATAGAATTCATGAATTTTCTTATTGATGAGATTTCCAACTATGGAACTCTTGTTGGGAAACACAATTGAAAAATGTATGTATCTCTTTGCAAGTGGAGGGAAAAAAGTTTTTTGTACAGGGAAAAATAATATTACCTAGAACATGATTTATATTATCAGGAACTTGCATGAGTTGAGCTTTGTTCTTCACATAGGCATTAGTTTGATTCCGAGAATTGTGCCATTTCATCCATTGAAATGGAAGATTCTTCTTGTCACCACGAGTACATATATTGGTCTTGTTAATACCAGCGACGAAAACTTGCTCACCACCTCCAAACAGTACCTGCCACAGTAAAGTACAAAATAGTAGATGGTAAATGACAAAAAAAAGTAACTAGAATTCCAACTTCCTGGGACAGGAAACATGTTTACTGTGGCAGAAAGTATCTTGATTGAAAAGAATATGTTAAACTTTTTTTTAAAAGAAAAAAGGCTCTTGTTGAATGGTTCAAGGATTTAATGTGTATCTGTATCATTGTGTATACATGTACTGGTTGAAAACTGTCTAGGGAGATTTTTCTACATGGTTCTTCTTACATTCATACTACGTCCAGGCTCGTCTTCTACCATTTGACTCGCAATGTCCTTGCATCCTTTCCCTCTCTCAGACTCTGGGATCTCCGTGTCACATTCCCAGTCTCGGTGAGGACAGTGAGCGTAGGATGCAGCAGGAGTGGCATGTGTGAGCCGAGTTGTCGTCACCATTCCTGCGTTAAAGTACAGAAGTGTAGGGGGAAGGAATTGTAAATCAACATTTATTTATTTTCTTCTGTATTTTCTTTTCCTATGAATTGAGGAGCCTATATTTTAGCACTGCACTGTATTTCTCCTACATTATAAATTACAGTATGCAATGTTAATAGGGACAATTATTATTGATGCTACGATCCTTCTCAAGTATGTACTCTGCTTATATTTCTCTTACAAACAAATGCCATTTCTCTAAAAGTGCACATATTTTTGACCTATCAAATGAGCAGAATTCATATCCGTCTTGTTCCAAATATAGTTTCATATTTTTTTCATACCAAAACTTTCACTCCTTTCTCCAAGGATGTGTAGATATTATTTCTAGGAATATATTTACTATATAAGAAAATATTCAAGGAACATTCCAATGAAGTCATGGAGCTAGAAAATAAGGAATTCCGAATATGTGTAAAAGATATTATACGCGGTATTTTATCATTGTGAGGGTGAACATAGAAGGAACTGAATTCATATGCGGAGCTGGCTCTTTATTATGACAAGGACTCTAACTTTTCAGTTGAGCCTTGAAGGACTTAAAAATTCAAAAGGCTGTCACAGCTCGAAAGATCTACGGATTTTCTCTTCATTACTATTGTTTGTATTTACATGGGTATATGGAAAGCATCTTGGAGTAAAAAGAGCTTTCTCTCAAGAATTTCCAATCCTATTTCCTCTTGGATCCCCTTTATCTGTAATAATTATGAGTAGGAGCTGCTGGATTGTGTATTGGAATGGAAATAAAGTATAAATACATTGACAGGAACTATTGAGAAAATTGTATGGATATGAATATTCACACTTCATCCTGACGAGTTTCTCTCACTCTCGTTGTCGCTTTCCCTGTTAATGACAAGCTTGGAATTTGCCAGCTTTTATCAGGAGTTTGCGTAAAGTATAGCTACAAGAATTGCAAAGGATTTGAGTTTTATCCATCTTTGAACAAGGTACTTCCTGCTGGCTCCAAGTTAAAAATGGCAAGGCGCTATACTGACTGACGTTATGTCTTGCTCCTACTATTTTATGCATTTCATACGAAGCTCTATGTACAGGAAGAATGAGGGAAAGTGAAGGAGACAGGAGAGAGGGGTTTAAATTTTTCTGACTTTCCTTGCCTTCTCAACTTTTTCTCTCTCTCTTTCTCTCTCTCTCTCTCTCTCCCTCTCCTTAGTTCTAACTTTCAGACAGGTTGCATGACTTCCTCTCTAACGAGTAATTAGGTATAAATAATTTCTATGACAGGGATTTGGCTGGGATAAAGTTAGAAAAACTCTCCTATCCTAATAATTATATTATATCATTCAACTTGAGCATTTGTCATGTACAACTCACTTCCTCTTCCGCTATGCTTCAAGTCAGATGAAAATGGCCTTGAAAAGATAAAATGGGTTTGAAAAAAAAACCATGAATATTATCTGAGGCTTGGGAAGATTCTGGTATTTTTTAGTGTAGTAAAGGATATTTTGGTATTTTCCGCTTACCCGTGGATTTTCCAGCTTCTATGCCCCAGTCGATAAGTGAACTTACGCTGGCTGTCTTGGTAACATTAGGCTGGCACACGTTGTAAACAGATGTACCGTCCAGACCCACCTCGTAGTAGTTGCCTTTGACTCCGCTGAACAAAGCGGTTGCTGTTCCCGCAGAGTCGGGAACTTGCCGATCCACATTGTAGGTCTGGATGAAACATAAAATGAAAATATTAATAGAGAAGAAGCTTTATTAGATATACAAAGACAGAGACGGCCAAGTGATGGATGACTGAGTAGTTAACGGGGCAAGGAATGCAGGAGAGGAGCTTGTAATTTTTTTCCCTTACTTTTATTACTTTCAACATGTTTCTCGTCCCTTGTAGTGGTAGTACATGTATTGGGATTTGATTTTCTTGTGTGTGTGTATGTGTCTGTATGTTCCAATAATAGGAGAAACATGTTGGGAGCATGTGTCCAACACAATATTTATACGACAGGAGCTATATATAGTTTTGCATACATCAAAGATTTCTAATTGCAAACTGTCGGTTTACTCCTGCTGTCACCGGTCGCCTCAGAAAGTTTCATATTGAAAGTTGAGAAATTTTCTCAACATTGCATCGCCCACCAGCACAATATGACAGAGGAGGGTGGGGTTAGGAGTACAATTTGAGCCTATATATATACACTTGTCTAATCATAGTAAGTTGAATGTCAAACCTTTCACAACTACACATCAACTTTGTCTTTGACAGTTGGTGTCCATAATTGATAACTAAAATGTAACGGTGGGGATTTTTTCTCAATGCAAATCCGAGACCGGAGAGATACTAAACTTAAATATAGTGTAATAAGAATTTTATTAGTAATAACTGGAAAAGTCGGGGTCGAATTTAAAAAAGAATGAAGTGAATATTAACGTAGGTCTAATACATATTCGTTCCACCTTTACTTTGGATAAAGTCAAAAGAAAGATCAAAATGCTTCCAACAACTTGAACAAAAATTATACTTTGTGTGTTCTCATATAAGAGTCTTGAGTATGAAGGAGTACTGGTAAATATAGAAATTTAATAGGAGAGAGGAATGGGCTGAGGATTAATTTCAAAGAAAATTTTTCTCTCATTTACTTACATACAGATAATCTCTATTCCCTCCCGCTCTTCTATCATTATGTCAGAATATTTTACCTCTTCTACATTTTAATTTAAGTAGTACGACCTACAAGTTTTTTTTTACTGGAAGTCATAACTTTTTCCCCAACTTTAATTAAGATGTCTTCAAGCTAAATTTGTCCCAGGGTATACAGAGCAGAGAAACTTCAACCAAAATAAACTCCCTTGTGTAATTTTCAAAGTTCATTACCTCATTAGCAACCGTTACATAGTATTATACATTTATCATGAAAACTTTGATGATCATTTGTAGTAAATTTTGAGTACCCCAAAAAATTTCTCAAGTTTCTTGACAAATCCAACTTGTGTTTTATATCATGGTGGGTGAATGGGTAAACTCGGAGAGAAAGACCAATGGAGGAGAGACACCTATCAAATATGACAACTTGCTAGATATTTTTTCAATGCAATCCAAAAAAGGATTTTAAATTCATCACCCGCCCAGCGTACGTAATCCGTCCCCTTATTATGTCCTCTTATTTTGTGCTATTAATGAAGAGGACATAAGAGGATCGAATGCATGTGTGTATACATACGATCCTCTTCTGTCCTCTTCATTAAAAGCACAAAAAGGGAGGGCATTAGGGAACGGATTACGTACGCTGCACCCGCCGTTTTCCAGCCCTTGCAGAATCTTTCCCGGAAAAATTACTTATGTAATTATTCCATTTCCGTTTGAGATATTATCCATATTTTAGTGTATAAAGTCAAAATAATTGCTATTTTTAGTACATGTAACACTTTTATGTAAAGTAAAGCTGCTTACATTATTGCAAATATGATACTCTCAGAGTGGCTTAGGTAATGAGGGTTCGAGGCAAAACTTTCAACTTCCAATAGTTCGATAATTATTGTAGATGGACGCTGAGATAATTCCTGTCCTTGACCTTTACACTGCGATAGTTCATAATATCCTTAGTAATAATATTATATGTATGATACCTATCCTTAACCATTACGTCTTCCCTAATTTCAGCTAAGTTGTAAATATCAAGCTCTTCAAATGTACTCATATAAACTGAGCAATTGCTAGACAATTTCTTCCGATACATATTGTAATGTAAAAAGCTATGGACCAAAGAGTTTTCGTATGAATAAGCCTAACGTAATTTTTTCTCATCCAAACAAAAACTAACTTTATTAACATTGCAACGTGCAATATGAAGGGTAGCATTATTTAATCTCTGCTCAACTAAAATCCTTTCTATCCAAGTACTCATTTTTATTTATATACTTTCCCCCCAAATTCATCATGATTCTCTGCAATGATAATAACTCCATGAAAAAATATTGTTTCCTATTAATCCAGCCTTTTACTTCCAATAGAAATCCATTCCTTGCACATTACCAACAAATTGGATGACGAAAACGTAGACAATGATTAAGTAATACACTCAAGTAAATATATCTCGTGGTAGCCGGTATTTCATTGCACTACTTCTCCAGAAAAGGTTAACAGAGCAGAATTGGATGAGAGCACTTTATTTTCATAGAGAAATATCCCTTACAATACTAAAATGCAATCTCGACTCCGAAAAAACAGGGGAAATATAATTGAGCCCCCCAATTTTAACCAATTGATTTCCCTGCCTACTTACAATAAATGACCAGGCACTTGAGAATACCTACAAGTGTGTATACATACTTGATACTCCCGTACGATACAAGTCCATCCTTATTTCTACTTCCACACATCATAGGGGAAATACATACTCAAGTAGTCGGAAGAAAGTTTCTTTTTGCTTGTGAACAGAGTAAGTGAGACTTGAAGACTGTGAATGCCTCAACGATTAGCATTCCACACACTAAACTTACTTCCCGTCTCCTGCTGAACTACATTTACTAAATTTGAATCTACAGCTTAGCCCAGCCCCTAGCCAATTTTAGACATTCTCACTAATTTATTTCCTAGAGACCATGATTCTATAAATTTGTGTAAAGGTCTTGTCTTCAATTACATTATAATTTAGTGTGGGTCAAAGAAGATCAACTTTCCCCCTCTCTTTTTCTCTATACACTATAAAAATTCATTCATGCGGGTTGATGAAACCGGAAGACTGAAGAGAAAGGAGAGAAAGTAATGGAGAAAATATACAAAATCCTTGGAGATCACTCAGACATGTAAAGGTAGTAGTGGGAATACATGTCGAGGAAAAAATGTCACTATTTTTGAAAGATGTAGAGAAAGTTGTAGGTTGTACATTTTAAGTTTCTCTAAATTGTGAAAAAGTTGCTTCATTATGAGCCTTGGAGGAATTTTAAATGAATACACTATTTGTTACGAATACGTAGAGGATTGGAAAAATCCCTCCGGGAAAAAATATAATACAATGGAATTCAATGAATTGGAGAGAAATCCTTTCACCATCCAAATAATTGTGAAGAAACTACACACATGTAGGAAAAAATACAACCAAGTCCTTCCCACCAAGCTCCATTGCACACAGGCATCTCTTTTAGCTAGAAGGGAAAGTGATCAAGGAAAGTCTCTCTCATCTCCTATTCCTTTTCACTCCCCGTTAAAAACATTCACTACCACTTTAGACTTTCTAAGACACTAGATGAAATTGCTCTTGGTTTCTGGACAGTAGCAGCACTCTTGTCCTTTCGCCTCAAGAACTTCTCTTGATTTTTTTCTCCCTTTTTTTCTCTCCAGCAGCTCCACTCTCTCTCTCTCTCTCTCTCTTTCTCTCCTTTCAAGTATAGCAAGAAACGGTAGGAAAAAGAAAGATTGGCGAAAAGAGTTTGAGAGACTTCTTTTCCTACTACTTCTCATTTCATGTCGATAAATAAAATATGAAATCTACCACAATAAGAGGCAGATTGTAGCGTTTGCCCCATGAAAATCCTTTCACTTCTTCCTTTATCTCATTTTTTTCCCTTGAAATCCCACAAGTGCACAACACTTTTTACTACTTCTCATATTTTTTCTTTCGAGTTGAGCATTTCCTATGATATTCTCCATTTTTTTGTCTAACTTTGAAAGCATTTCTTAATATGTGAATGCATAAGTGAGTAAAAGATTTGGTAAGTTGAAGGAGGATTTTTTGTAGTACTAAAAGCTTGACTCCTGTTTCACTTTTGCTAACTTTTTCTTTTGGTCGTAACATATATTGAAGCTACTTCCGTATCTAATGGACGTGTAGTCGTAAAATTCTTATAGAGGAGATACGCCTATGGGAATATATCAT
Organism: Spatulosminthurus flaviceps; assembly: GCA_034693705.1. NCBI lineage: Eukaryota > Metazoa > Arthropoda > Collembola > Symphypleona > Sminthuridae > Spatulosminthurus > Spatulosminthurus flaviceps. The sequence goes on along the minus strand of JAQFXU010000137.1, from coordinate 72,413 downwards.
TACGTCATACTCCTATTTGCTTAGTTGTTATGTCACGATAAAGCTTACTTTTTAATTTCAACCGTCCTTTTCCCATTAGAAATGGATACGCTTGTTTTTTTACATTACGTACATTCAAAAAAATCTGCGTTACCCAATGAATGCGAAAATAACCTTTCCATCAATGTTGCTAAAAACTGTTCCAACCCCTTAGGGAATCATTTCCGAAAGAAAAAATAATTCCAAGTAATAATTATGTTTAGTATATTTCCTCCTTGTAACAGAGTTTATGCTGCGTTGTATGATTTTATTATGTGATTTTAACTAGTGAACCTATACGTTTGTTTGCTCAGAAGAATATCATTGGAGTTGTGCTGAGTGAGTATTTAATAAATATTAGGAGTTCATACAAACTTGTTAAGTTGCTCATGACCTTGCAATAAAAACTTTCGTATGTATTGAAACAATCTGTGGAAACTACAACATTCTAGTACATACCTTGAAGGGAGGAAATTCTAACGTGGAAAAAGTTTGGATGAAAGCAACCGCTTATTTTAAGTGGCCTTATTTTGAACTTTCCTCTACAAACTAAATTGCATAAGTATTAGTTTTTTCCAGCCACCATTATCAACTCTTGCCTGAGTCTCCACAATAACTCCCGAGTCCCTTCGACCCACTCAAGCAACTTTTCAAGTGCTCATCAGACTCGTCAGTTCTAGTTGAGTATACAAAGGCTGAGCGGGATCTGAACAACTTGAGAAAAGGTGGAAATGAGTCAATTTAAAGAGAAACGAAACCTTGCCAACTTTATCCCTTCACTACTTTAACGTATCAAATATTTACTACTTTGCCTTCTCACTCTCCACTTTGTTGGTTGAAACAATGATGTAGGATTAGCTCCCTAGAAATTCCAACTTAAACGCCAACGGTCATTCAAATAAGGTTACCTCCACTTCCGCATTCTATTTCTAGATCCGTGTGTACTTGTTTATTCAAAAGGAACGTTTATTTATTGATTGTACATACTCTGCTTTTTTTAGCTTTGGGGTAAGGAAAATATCCACGAAAAGGGGCTTTTTTCATGTACAGCACGCTATTCCCACTTTTTTATACTCTTGATTCATTTATAACGCTTCCTCAATTTCAATAATTTTCCATAAAAAACATTCTTTGTGATCTAACCACGAGTATTGCATTCCTTCCGAGTTCCTTCAGATGTTACATTATTTACGGAAAACCCAAAACTTAACTTGGCCCTTGCGAGATATTCACTAGATTCTCCTGCTAATCCTTCCATTATTTTATCGTTTATTGATATTGTTTTGGTTTTAGGCTATTAAAGTTTAGTTTTAATTTAAATGTCTCCTCGAATTATTACATCAACTAAATATACACGTGTCGTGCATTGCTTAGGGCGACAGATTAGCATTTTTGCCGACATTTTTCCTACGGAGTCTTTCAGATTTTAAGTAGCCTTCTTTTATGATCACCGGCATTTGTAATAATCATTTTTTCTTATGCGCACTCTTCTCCTAGAGCAGTTCTCTCTATCTATCTTGCCAGTACAAATGCCTTTTACTAAAGACATTGTATCATTTACATACTACCTCGCAAAGCCAACAACATAAGTCATTCCTTAAATGAACACATGACAAAATCCGCATGTAGTATACATTTCTACATGAATTTACATAACTTCAATCACTGTTTTCCGTCACTCATTAATAATTTATAATTTACCTTGTACTATGTTGTATAAAGGAATAATTATTTTATTTCCTCCTGTATTTTATCTTACTTTCCTGAACGCATGATTCCTGAAACTTGTTCTATTTGATTAGGGCCCGTCCTTCATTTCATTATCATTTCCCTTCGCAACACTGCATGAATTACGTGTTGACTCCCCTAAATTACACATATAAATCCCATACTTATAATTTAAAAATTATTCAGTCAACTTCCAAATACTAAAATGCATAAATACATTTGTAATTTGATGGGATGTATACTGAAAATATACTAAAAGAGAGAAAGTAAATAAATTAAATACAAGAGCCATTTGTTGTCTAAAAGGAGCAGTAAAAGAGTACTCATCATAAGCTACTGGACGGAGAAGGAGTAAAATCCGTACAAGATTCCTACAAATATATTTACCTCCCCTAAAACTTCATGTTTCAGGTCATAATTTGAGTAAAATTTGTTTGCTGACTGGAAGTGGAGGGAAAGCTATGTTAAAGGAAAAAGCAAAACAACACTTTTGTTTACTCTCTACCGCTCTGCAATAGGCCTTATGTGGCCTGAGCAGTCTCTTGTACATTTTATATGTTAATAGAGGCCCTTATATACAATACTCTCTACCGTCCTTTTCCATCCTTTACCTCTACACACTCCTCCCCACATCCGAATACATTGTGTCTCAGACATGACAATACAATAGAAACAAGATGGGTAACCTTGGCCGTTGAAATAAGATAAACCGACGGAAAAGTGCTCCAGCTTCATGGGATCAACCCAACTCATACCTATATATGATATGCTTGTCGGCCCTCTCCCACATTTCTCTGCCTGGAAATGTGAAAATATGCAAAAGGGAATGGAGTATCTAGTCCTGTGTGATGAAGAGAGGAAGGACGGGGGGAAAGCCGACAGGTACGGGAGAGAGCTATGTAAATAGGTGTATTATGTGGAAGAAAGTAGATGCTAAGACAGCACATGACTCACACTTTCTACGAGTCCTTTGAGCTTTAGGAGATTAGATTACCAAACAATCGGGGTAAGAAGTTCGTAAAGCTCTTTCTTAAATCCAACACACACGGATATGTATCTCTAGAAGGTGGAGAGAAAAGACATACGTTCCATTCTCCATGAGACTATGAGAGACGGGAGGAGAAAAGTGAAGAAGGCTTGGCAGGGAGAAAGTGAGGAAAAGAGAAAGAAATGAGGTGAGCTCGAAGAATCTCTTCTATGTTCGTGTTTTTTTTATATTTATTTATTTTTCAGCCAGAAGAAGCAGGAAAAGCAGCCGTAGTAGGATTTTACGTCCATATTATGTATCCTTTTTTCTCTCCTCCAATCTTATACTACACTCCGTCTCCCTTCCACCTTCAATGAATATTGCGCATGCATCCTGCCCTTGCATAAATGTTCCTACCATTTGTATGTATAAATTTCGGAGTCGACAAGCTATACAAGCTCCCTAGAACCGTAGTATACGTTCCTATTAAAAGTTGTCTAATGCCACATTCCATGTTCCTGCATCTTCTTTGTACCCTATCAATTACGCAGGTTGTCAGGTAGTTAGAAGGCAGTTGGAACCACTAACTCTCAAGACACGGGATTATTATCACAAAGCTTTCATGACAACTCTAATAAACTACACGACCATAAACAAGTACTAGAAATGTGTCCAACCTTCTGGATCCTTATACTACAGATATATCTGTACGGATAAATGAAAGAAAGAGATCCTGACTTTTTCCCTCTCTCATATACTAATACTTCTCGATAGATTTTTATAATAATACTAAATATTTGAAGGAATTATCCTGGAAAATTGAGGATCCCTTGGAAATCTTGAGAGATTAGTAAATCTGTGCATTACAACGTGCCTGCCTCCATTGTTTTCACTGCCATTCTATATTTCCTCCCCATTACATTTATTTCTCTTTCTCTATTATTTCCAATGAATGGGGACGCACTTGATGTTGCGAGACTTACTCCACTCTCTCGTTTTACACTTGAACTGGAAGAGTTGTTAAAAAGATTTTTCTCGGCAGCAGAAATACGTACCCATACCACTTGACTATACACATTATACATCATACTCTACCATGAACTTGAGAGCAAAGTATAATATGATGTAGTTTGGAGAGAGAAAGTATGCTGGATTTTCAAGTTATACTGGGGCACAAGAGGCTACTAAAGTAATCATGTCGTACAAGTAAATTAAACTTTTTCCAGTGAAACCCGGGCCGGCCCCATAATTTATGGAGACGTTTAAAACCAATGGAAGTGCACAAGTACTACATAAGTTTGTATGTATATTTTTGTATAGTATGTATATATAGACATGGTTGTATATATTAGTCTGTGATAGTAGCTTTAAATCCATCTAGGAAGAAATAAGGGCTGGTAAAAAGTTGTGGGAACATTTACGAGGAATTTTATGGAATTATGACGTGCTAAAAATTATAATAAAAGATTATCTTAGATATTTCTTACATATAATAGGCTGGGATATGTTCAGAGAAACTACTGTGCCTGACAAGAAATGTGGACTCATGTGGAGGAGGTTTTTACTCTGCTAATTTTTCATTAGTATAGTATACATTTCTCAAAGCAAGGATCATATGCATATAAGTTCCCATGTTAATCCATGGCTTGGCTCTCTATACAAAAGCCACCCATGAGGAAAGTTGATTGCTTAACTTTTTCAAGCTTTCCCTTTTTTCTCCTAAATCTCTTCCTATGTATGTGGCTAATCATTGACTCAGCCTTACTTTTTGTAGCTCTACAGTTATAATTACATTTCTTTTCATCAACCGTAGCTCCATTTAAACATTTACTTTGTAAATATAAGGATCAACTCCACATTTGAAACTGGTCTGGCTTTCAAGAAGCTGTGTCTTAATTTTTCATATGGAGTTTTCCTACGTGAAACTTTTTTCCCTACAACTTGAACAAGTGAACTTACAAAGTGAACTTTCCTTGGTAGTTTACTGTACATCGAGTTTGCTATAAGAGTCATTGATTTAAAAATGTATAATAATAATAATAATAATTTATTCAGGTCGATTCATGGCCTAGGCCCTGACAACCGTTTAAAAATGTATAGGATGGATTGATGAGTGGGAGAGGCGGGTAGGGTGTAATTAGTTGAATGAAAGTGTTACACATGGATTTTCTAAATAAGGAATAAAATGATATATTTTACCTTCAAAAGTCCCACATGTTTAAACTTCTCAAAACTTAAGTATCCTTCTTCCCCAGACTTGCCTTCTAATTGTCCTTTAAAAATCCGCCCTGCAACGATAGTTGACAGGCCCATTCCATCCCCCACGAATAAAATCACATTTTTAGCTACATTCTCATTCTTGTCCTCCCTTAGTGCATCCTTAATGCTATCTTCGCCGAGTTTATGCCAGTACGAGGTATCTGAGGGGAAAAAACTTAATGTATTTAGAGCTTTGCGAAAAGAAAATAAGATAAATGTCTGGAACAAAACAAAATAAGAGCACACATCAAATCAACTTTGTTTCAATAACAATCCTTCTCGTAGCATATGCTACGAATGGGAAAAAGCGTCTGCGTAGAAAATTAATAATCAAATTCCATCCTTCCACTTTACCTTCTTTAACGGAGCCAGCAACTACAGCAACACTTAAAATCCCAAGGAATGCTGAACATTGTAGAATCCTGAGAGACAACATTGCCCTGGATTCACTCAAGAGAGAGAGAGAGGATGTTTGTGTGTGTGTGTGTGCTCTGCGAGTCCCCAACTGTGAATTCACAATGATTTGATTATGTTCTAGAAAAAAGTATGAATCGGAATCCTCACGGTTCAAGTAATGAGTCAAAGTCGTGAGTGGGATCAAATATTAGCTACTATGGCATCAGGTAGCTCTACTGCTTTACTTAGAAAATTTTCAATGCATTTGACATTTAAGTAGATACATAGGATGCGAATCAGGGTTGGCTCTTCACCCAACTTTCCTTCAATGTATTTGAACGCCCATTGGGTGAGTAAATCACGGGTATGTTTACAAACTAATTTCATCATTTGATTACCCTCATTTCCCAGCGGTGCTTCATTTTGCCGCGCTATGTTTAATAAACGGGCATTTTATTCTTATGCAAATGTCGATAGTTACTAATATTAAATTTTATTGGAGACTTTCGCTTTAGTAAGCACTTGAGACCTAAATTGAATTAAATGAGGACTTGATTTGACTCGATGAAAAACTTCAGTATTTATGCATTCAAAGATATCTTTTTGAGCAAATATTTGTTATGAATCTTTTAAACCATATGGAGTGATTTTATGATTTAATTTGCAAAATTTCTTTTCAGCTTGAGTTTTCGCCCTATATGAGTAGACTGAGTTTTTGCTAATCAACTGGACTCGAGTTTTTGAGTTGGAGTCGAGTAACAATTTATGTTTGGAGTGAAATTTTGAAATTACAAACGTGGATAAAAATATAAATAAAAATAAAAATATACACGAAGCTAATTTTTGGAAATATTTTAATTTTTGGTTCTGCAAACATTTGAGTGTATAAAAAATCTAAAGTAAATTTTCAAATTGAGTGTGTAATTAGTTGAAGATAGATTTTTCGTGTTCATTCCCTTCAAAGAGCCAACCCTGCTGGCGGTATTGTATGAGCTATGTCACTGAATTGTAAATAGGTTGCTACTACAATGTGTTGATGACTCATGCATTTTTACGCACAGCCTCCAATAATCAACATTTGCATAAATGCTGATCCATTCTGTATTTACTTTCCTCAATAGAGACATTTAGTGCATTTTTCTACATTATTAGAGGGGTTCGTCGTAGGAGGAGGAGGTGTGTAGTGCCGTCCTTGGGTCCTTGCATAGTACAGGCTACTAAAATGATGTTTACGCATACATAAGTATTATATTATAGGTAAGGGTGCAATAACCACATTTCACTAAACTTACCCAGTAGCACACTTACACAAGTTTTTAATGGTGGCATTTGAACAGTTTACGAGCTAACTCTGTCGTTACCTGCACGAGGGGATATTAATAAAGTTCCTCTTTACTTTTCCCCTATAACTAGTACATTATAGATGGGAAATAGCTTGGAGAAACCACTGTGAATGGATTTCTCGCTTCGTTACTATATTTATGTATAGTTAAACAATATTATATAGAGATGGATAGTAATTTCTAGTAGTGAGAAAGGCAATCTTACAATATTTATTCCTCATTTATTGCTAACTTCCCTACTCCTACTAGGGAAGTAACTTCCATCTCATTCCCTTCTCTCCTTCTATTATACTATATGTAAACTATTAGAATTTTTACTACCTAGAGCTACAGCATACAACTGCAAGAGTAAATAGGCAAGCTAAACCTTTCCAAATCAACAGACATAGAGAGATGAACTGATTTGGACAAGTGAACTTGAGTGCAAATTCGAGTTGTGTTTGCATATCTGCCTTCAAGCTAATAATTCACGGGAATGGTGGAAGCTTTGTGGCAAGTGGTAAAAATCCTTGTGTACATAAATATGAATGTTTTATCGGCAAAAGTTGGCCAAACACGTGGAAAGAGTATGATAGTTATTTTTATTTAAGTAAGAATACATCCCCAGATTACATAAATACATAAATGTATTCATGTCTATCCTAATATTTATTAGGGAGTAGGGGGAACATTTTCTACAATCTCCACCTGCGGCTAATTGAATGTTTGTCTCGCTACAGACAGATATTACTGATCATTTACTAGTACGGAACTATAGAAACCAAAGGCTTAAACAACAAAAGGAGAGCATGAAAAAAAAATAGACAAATCTATATTGAACTCGCAGATGAAAAATATCTAAAAGTACCTAGTAAATGCATGTCTGGAGAATAGGAGAATCTCATTTTTTATATACTTTTTTTCCTAAAAATATTGTCAATCCACGTGGGGAATTCAATGCACGTGGTTTTTTACTTTTGATTTCTAAAAACTGTTGCACATCTCCCTTCACTTTCAAAACATTTTTCTCTCTCGTCTTTATCGTTTGTGTCTCAAGCTTCAAACATTATTGTTGTAACAAATAACAAGTCTGTGTGTGCATTTTATTTGTAATGGTAAAAGCGTGTGCGCACATAGAACCTTTTTCTTCCGTAATACGGAAGAGACCTATCATGTAATGCATATCGTTTTCAATGGTAACAAACGGTTTCTTTATGACAGGTTCTTCCGTAAAACGGAAGAAAATCTTACGGTTAGGGAAGAAAAAGCTTTCCCTGTGCGCAAACCCTAACAATACTAAAAAATACATATATTTATGAAGCAGACGCAGCATATTTCTATCTTGATAATATATATATTTATTTTTCAATATTATCTATCTCCAATGACATTCATGACTGTATACATGAAGAGGGTTAAAAATGATGGGGTAGTGACACTCAAATCCCGAAGGATTCATAAATTTCAAATCGGAAGCAGAGACTTTAACTATAAATTTAATGGAGTTTTCCTTTCAACACATAAAATATCCCTTCAATTTCCTCGTCTACCTGTCTATATCAACATCCTCAATACTTTTGCTTTGACAGGAATAGACTTATAGCAAAGCTATTTACTTATGTACACACCATGTGTTTTCCGCCTTTCTTCATCCTTATGCTGAACTGCAAGCCCATCATTTTTCCACAGAATTGACTTTGTTAGTGACACATATTCATTCATAGTAGAAAAATGCTTGATGAAAATAAAAGCAAACATTTTTATTTAGGTCAGAACAGATTAATGCGTTTTTTAAAAGTTGCTGTCCACATTTACATGTTCCAAGTTAATATATTATTTCCTATATCCTGGAATCATCATAATTTTCTGAGTCATACCATACGTAAATAATTTCCGGCTGGAGGAATTTATTAGGGCATTTTGGCCTTAACTCTGTTTATAGCTAGTTACTGCGAATTTTCCACGCTCCCTAATACAGAAAGCATGGCCATGAGATGCCGTTATTACAGGAAATAATATTTAATAATAATAATCATTATTATTATTTTCAAACAATAAAAACTCCTCGGGTAATAAATAATGATAATTATTGGTGAGTAGAACAATCTACAAAAAATTATCAGAATGCAATTTATATCTACAAAATTAGTAGAACTCGAAAAAAAAATTCCACTAAAATAGCAACGAATAGAAGTCCAACACTGGGAGGGACAAATCACAGGATTGTATAGAATCTTATGTTTCCAGGCCTTGAGAGAAAATCTCTTCTAATTTCAACTCCTTTTCCTCGCTTGACAAAGTAATTGAACTAAATTGACCCAATTAGTCATGACTTTCAGCAGTTGAAAGTATGATGAACTGAGCGGTAATGAAAGTATGAGGACCTATTGTATTTTTACCGAGCTTTATCTTTTCCATAAGTTTCCATTATATGTGTATAACAAGCGCTCAAGTCTTCATATACATCCGATCATACTTTTTTTCAATTCTTCAACCTTTATAATAATAATAATTAATAAATCAACATCTTGCTAATTGTGAGTTATTGTCTTGCAATCGAATTTTTATGAGGTTCATAAAAACATGAGCCGCTCATAAGGCTCATGTATTCATAGTAATGTTGTAAGGTCTCATTAAATCATTTATTTAATTCCCAACTGCTCCAACTTTTCTGTCAACGGAATCTTTCCCTATACAAAATCCATTCATTCTCCAACAAGAAAGAAAAAACAAAATAATTTGAACTTGAATATCGATGAGCTTGTCCATCTCCTTTAATTTCTTCATGTAAAAATTGTTATGACACTTTATATAAAAATACAGTCTGGCCCTTTGGAGCGGAGAGGTCACTGGCTCAATTCTTTTACGAGGGAGTATTCACAGGTTCGCTTCCAGGCCGTCCTATGTAACTCAAGGCCTTTCTTAGACATATGACCCCCAATATGCAAGATATGCTAAAATAGTTTTTCTACATAAATTCAATCATACAAACTTTTCGCACGCCAAACTGAATGAATAAAGGGAAAATGTGGTTGACGACTCGGACTCTGTAAGGCCTCCGGGTTTGTATCAGAGAAGCAACCCAATTTCCTCTATTTACAGCCAAAATGTCTAACAATCAGAAAGTTTCCTTAGTAAATTTGCAAAATGTTTATGGAGATGTGAGTTCAAAGACTGTTCTGAGCTACATTCTTTAGATCATCAACCCTGACCTGATGAGGAGGCAAGTTCTAACTTTTTATTTGAATCCACGTAACCTTTATATGCACTACGACGTAACAGCATTTTGTCATTTCATCCAATTATATGCCATATTTGTAGGGGGCGATACATAAAAGCAAGAATTTTATAGCTCCCACATGATGTTTACACAAGCTGAGTCCAACAATATTTGAGTTTATTACCGTTCACCGTTCTTAAGAAATAAGGAAGCCATCAAAGATTATTATTCCTTTTGCATTATCCCTCCATTATTTCACGCCATACTCATCCAGTACAAGGAAGCAAATATCAATATCAAACTAAATGGGGCCTTATTGATGAGCTACATTAAGAATGATCTTGCCATTTTATTTAATAAGATGCATTGACAAGGACAGGATCAAAGTGGACATAAAATGTGTGTGACGTTTATTTGCTATGTTTGCATATGTAATTCATGGTAAATAATGCAGGTTGATATCATTTCCCAAGAAAACACAAAACAATTTGTGGTTCTTTCCTTATTATGCTTTTCAGCCGAATTTCTATTCATTTAAATGACTTTGCTTGACACCAAAAAACATTTATTCAACGTTTTAATTGTAAGATTAAACCAAGTAGCCATTACTTGGAAGGACTTTTAAATTTCCAGCCAGAATGTGGGTTAAGGACGCGAATACAGGAATATAGGAAAATGTATTTATAAAAGAATGGGAAAATATTTTTTTACAAGAAGATATTCGCATATTATGTAATACATAGGTGTAGGAAACTACAGGGGTAGAATATACTGTAACTTACTTTAGACAGAGACAAGGACTGAATCAATTCTTAAATGTACGCGTGCGATCATGCCTCACTCACAAAGGAAAGCTCAACTGGGAGAATGATTGTCAAAAGATGGGATTCATTGGTATTCTAATATAAAGGTTGTACGAAATCCTCAACCTGTCCATCACTTTGCTTTGATGTTTGAGTTGTTATTACTATTGGAACTTGGCGGAAATAATAGATATAGGAGCTAAATAAAGATATGTATTCTATGATGAGTCTACACTTTTTCATGCACACGTCCATTCACAAAAATAGAAATGCGTAGAGAATTTTAAATTGATATTCAATTTTCCTTTCCAATGTACTTATCTCTACATAGCTTTTGAATAGTATCTAAACAGGAGAAACGTATTCTCAGTTATGTTATTTTTCTCGTATGATAATAAATATGAGCTAAAATCAGTACTCACGATGCATAATACATGCAATATTACCATACAAATTCCACTACATCACATTTTTTTCAGGTCTTCCTCCTCCTTCTTCATGAAATAAAGCACGTAATGACAAGTGACACAAATACCAAAGGCATTGAACTATTTTCTCAAAAATTTTCTCGACCCTAATAAACTATTATTATTATTTTCTCAAAAATTTCTTCTTCTCTTCTTCCATTAATTTTTTTTAGTAATTTTCCTATACAATTTATATTCAAAGTTTATACCCATGTGGGCCTTACTAATCCTCTCATCATCATTTATGTATCTATTGTCCAACAAAATCATATTTAGTAATGGCAATTCCAGTAAATATACATTTCCAATCAAAATGACATACATGCTCCTTCATAATAGGAAGGAAACTTCTTGTGTCGTATGTTCCGACGGCACGAAAGCATATTTCTACAAGCTCCTCCAGCGCTGAGCGTCTTACTTTTTGATTATGACGAATGAATTTTCCTGGAAATACTACTGTCAAAATATCATTTCCGGGGAAGTAAACCATAGAAATAGTATGCATAATATGAGGGAAAATAGAGAGGAACCTCATAAAATTAATTCTTATATATTTTTATAGCTCTGTATTCTACATAAAATAGAAATAGCCAATTGTTTCTTGTTTATTAATAACTGTACCACACACTGTCAGATGAGCACTCAGAGACAAGATATGATAGGCAACTTATGAGAATTTCCCACGAAATATTACTTTTTCCCTAAAACGCTAATACTCCTACTATTACTACTACTGCTACGGAAAGTAAATTATGAGGATTTTTTTCCCTTGAAACTCCCCAAGAAATTGCAACTCTGATTTCACTCTGCGATGGCTAAACGGATGACCCGGTTCCTCGCAAAGATCCACTACTGGAAATAAAGTCCAACCTCCTAACCTTTTATTATTATTAGATGTATCAACGCCCATGCTTTCCCCCCCACTAAATCCCATCTACTATTTCCATGATTACTATGTAGAATTTGGTGCGTCAATGAGAAGTCTCTCTCTCTCTCTCTCTTTCTATCTCTACCATTAGAGTACTTATCCGTCCAGCTCAACTCCACCACTCCCTATCGATTTTCAAAGTAACCTTAAAAGCAATCAACTGGATTCTATTGCAACTCTCTATAGTATTGAAAAAATACAGGGAGAAGTAAATATACATTTCTTTACTCAAACTTCCCTCATATTGAATTTACTCTCAAATAAAAGTAGCTACATATTACTTATAATCGACATCTCCTCATCGAATTACCTCTCTCTCTCTCACTCTTATCCTTTACGTGCACTTTAGGAAAAGTCATGTAAAGGAAAGATACGAGAGTTGTAACCAAGTCAACTTAATCGAAATAGATACATGGGTTGTAGGTGGAGGAGGCTAATTCAGAGATCTACGCTGGCAATCTTAACTTCTTCCTCAATTCTCTGGGATAATGTTGGAAAGCCGTCGTTTAGTTCTTTTTATTTCAGTTATTGGACACTGCACAAGAATAATGTTGAGAAAGTCTAACAAAAGCAAGTGTTCAATTTTATGCCCTGCCAGCAAACAGCCATCCGCAGTTGCGGATGGGAACCTTCTGTCAGTACAATGTTTTTTTCACGCGAAACAAAAATTTTTTACCAATCTTTGCAACTTATCCAAAATCTAATACATTGCTTTTTGAGCTTGACAACATGGTATATCTTTACATAAGGACGACGACCATCCAGATGAAGCTTTTAGTAAGTAGGATGCTATTGATATGAACATAAGTGTCAGAGAGTGTGTAGCATTAGTTTGTAACTCTCTATATATTTTAGCTAATAAAGTCTCAAAGTCTCAATTAATTAGCTGGAATGGGTATTGTAGTTTTGGAAGCATTGCATTCCATTGCACGGACTTGCATTATTGGATAAAGAAATATTTGAGGAAGAGTGGGAAAAATGTAAGAGAAGAAAGGGAGAAAATGTGAGGATTGTCTAAAGAATGTGGTATGGAAATTATGTCTTTAGAAATAATAAATTTTTCGTTAGAAACCATTGGATTGGTAGAATTTGCGCGTGGAAATAAATGAAAAAGCTTTCAGAAGATTACGTGTGGATTTGTACTTTGCCAAGTGTTAAATGGAGTGAATCTATATAGAGTTCCAATGGATTATTGTTCCAAAGTTTTAGCACTGCAATGTATGTGATTCAAGGAGCATAAGTAGACAAGGAGAGAGAGAGAGAGTATAGTAACGAGAGATATACTGGACTGAAGAGGAATTTCGCACATGAGATATTCCTTGTGTGACTTAATGTGAATCGAATTTTCAACGTCAGAAGCTTATTGTATGTGTAATGACAACATTTCCAGATTCTTCCATTCATCTATGGTTCTGAGTCTGTGTAACTTATTTTCTCTCTTTCTCTGCTTCTCTCTCTCTCTCTCTTTCTCTCTCTCTTTAATGGGGTTTTGTAAAAGTTGAGTTGCTTTTGTTACAAATGGCTCAAGGTTTCTCTTGAATCAATCTCTCAAATTTCTAGCATTTCATTTGGTTCATCCTGTTCCTCCACGAGAATTGAACAACGTAACTGGGGATTTTATGAGAGGAGAGCTTGGAAATGAGGAAAGGAAAATCACACTGCCTTTTCATTTCCATTGAATTGAGTCTGATTTGCTAAATGTAAGGATCATTTCTGGAAGATATAGGCTACGATTACAAGGTATTTATTGGAGATAAGCTATAATTTAAATTAACTACAGCGTTTGACAAATATTTCCTCCTATTTCACGCCCCTGCAATCCCAATGTATTTCTAGTGTTATTTATTAATGAGGAATGACATTGCAAGTTCCTTTTCCGATACATTATTTACTATGTGTTTTTCCTTGAATTGTTAGGTATATACACATTGATTGTTAGAAATGTTGATGTGGAGTGAAATTCTACTGCTCCGTTGGTATGTAACATTTTTTTGGATGTATAAACTCCATAAGGAGATCAAGTGTGTCATTCATGACAGCTCTCAAAATGAGCTTCCTCCTTCAGTGCGACAGCAATAAAACCATGATTTTATTATGGTTTCCTTTGTAGTTTCCTCCTTTTATTCCCTATCTCCCTATAAAAATCCTACTACATTCCTTCTGAATCTAAAGTAATTTTCCGTGACAATGATACGACTACGAGTTCATCTCGTGAACTGAGTAGATAATTGTTAGTGTTTTATTAACTGAGGCAGTGAATTCTTCTAGGAAGAACTGGATTTTTTAATCAAGGGCGCATGCGGATAAAAGGCAACTTCCCAAAAAACAACAATTTCTGGTGATACATATTTTGGTCAATGGATGTAATGTATGTCTAAAATTCTAAAAGAGAGCAATATCCAATGAAGGCAAATCAATGTTGTTACCAAATTATTGCATTTTGTCTTCACAATGCTATTTATTTCGCCACCGTCCTCCTAAACAGTTTTCAAGCTCAGCTCCGTATATATTAGTAAAAAGGGTAAGGAAGCGTAGAAGCTTGGACCTCTCAAAAATCCTTAACTGCTAATGCAAATCTACAAGATAGATGCCTACCATTGTAAAATATTTCAACTCTTGCAAGTTTTCCAGCAATTTGTGTAATTTCAATGAAAAAAAATACATAAATAAACGTAGATTTTTTTCTCACTGGGTGGCATTTGTAAGAACATATTTGGTGAGCATTATGGTCCACATGTAAATGCTCACAAGAATGAATTACACATCCGTTTAAGACTATAATGTACGAAAGAATAATGTAAATCCATTCCAACAGAATAGGCTAAAGGGCTTCCCAAAACCGCTTCCCCTTGAGTGTTTCCAAGTTTTCCAAAAGAAAAATCAAGGTTAGAGGAAAAGATGGGGTGTTGCGGCAACTTAACATGGTCACACTGAGCTTTTCACGCTCTTCACCCTCCCACCACATGTCTAGTAAAAAAAGTGTAATGGCAGGAGAAAGTAAAGGAAGAGCTGGGGAAACGGTGGCTAAAATCCCATCTTTTTATATATATTTTTTTCCAAGAGTTTTAATCATGGCTGGATACCTATTAACAGGACATTCTGTTGCTAGGAAATCCCTGGAACTGGAACCTACTATGTAGCCTTCCCTTTGTATAAGTTTCAAGGCCTCTGGCAATGTACTTCAAGCTAACAATAATAATAATTATTGTGGTCGAACATGTGGAATTTGTTTGGGACAATAGATTTTGAGGGTGTATAGGGCATTGGTTCATTGCCGCATTATTTCTAAAGGCCTACGCCGTATCTTTTCTCTATCTCTCTCTCTCTTCTTTTTGCCTAGTTTATAGTAAAAAATGATCCAAATCCTCTCGTGGCTATCGATTTTAAGAGTTGACATCTATGGGACTCCTCGCATCCGTATGTTTTAGGAGGAGAAGAACAAGTGATTTATAAGGGGGCTGTGCTTAAAATCAATTTACCATGATTACTGGAACATGTGAAAAAGAGTGGTTCCTAGATTGAATAAATGACAATTACGAAACATATGTATAGCCAAGGTTGGGAAGGATTTCTAGCTAGAGTGAGTCATTTGGGTAAAGCACAACACGATAAAAGCAAATCCAGCTATCTTCATCATTTCACACTGACCGCATGTTATGTACCAATGTGGAGACAATCGGATTTGCATCATCCTCTATAAGGATAAAATAGAATGGATCTATAGTGAATTTTCCTTTTATTTTTGTTTTCAAGAACAAATTGCTGGGAGCTTTCGTTTGAGCTCTAGCATCCGATCCTCTCACTATTATTCTACTATGGTGGGTAACAAGCGGAGAAATTTGCCATGGACCGTTGCCTCCTCCCATCAAATGAGGATTCCTACTGTGAGATAGGGAGACAAGAGTCCAAGTAATATCGGTAGTATGGCGTCATCAATTGCGGTTTTGGATATTAAGGCCCAGCGAATTATTTAGGGTAGCTGGCGATCGGTAAGGCTTTGAGAATTCGCTGGAACAATTGACGGTGGAGCGGTCTGCTTTGCTCCAAAATAACAATCTATATCAATTCCAGCCAAGAAATTTCCATGCAGATTTATTTGATTTAAAGGTATCATAATAATAATAGCGCCCACGGCGTTTTTCGTCCGTCCGTCGTCCGCCACTCTAGTTTTTTCGAGGTTAAGTGGACATCTTAGATTTACTTGTTTAGGGCATAAATGCCGACTCATTTGATTGTAGAAAAACGGGATTTTCTACTTTTATGATAATTTGGTAAAATTGACCGTAGCTTAATGATACAATTTCAAATATCTCATTTGGGAATTTGTTGGAAAAAAGTTATGAATTCGATTGAATTGAACTACGGTGATTCTAAAAATGACTAATCGAAATTTGACCTATTTCCGTTCACAAGTCCTATGGAAATTTGTTGGAGAATTTCATTTTGTGTTATTATTCATCCCCCTTATTTCGAAATGAGTGATTTTTGTTGTTCATCATCCCAGCAAACGTTGAATATTCATGAAAATTTTGGTTTGCTTAGACTCAACACCTGCCGTTCAGTGAACGGGCAACCTAAATAATGACCAGCACATTACTACAATGACTTCATGTGTTTACCATTTCTATCATACAGACCAAGCTGATTCAATTTGTTCTCTATATTTTTTAACCTTCATTATATTTTCTCACATATGTTATTTGTGTAATCAAACAAATTGGGCAATGCTTGCAGACCCCACTCTAAAAGCTTTCCGCGATCTTTCCTCTACTGAAGATATATTTTCAGTCTCTCCTCAGTAACTCTGAGGTGCATATGGAATTGATTAATGCAGCAATGTATACGATTTGAATACGTCAGAAGGAAAGTTACACATGTTTTAAAAGCTCAAGACTCTGGTGTGTTTTCTTAGGAAATTAGTAAACTTCCATTTCTCCATCTTTAATGATTCTTATTTTAATTCTTCGTTTTGTCAGTTTTGGGCAAGGTCTCAAAACAGGGGTTAATTTGTAGGGGCGGTTGGCGGCTCTTCATTCATAAAGTGGATCCCAGTTTATTGAGATTATTAAACCTTGCATTAACATCGGTAGTCTTTTGTATAATAATTGTTAGAACAATTACTATTATTAAACTTCCTCGAGCATTGTATTCTACTGATTTTACTGCTTCCAGTTAGTTTTAGCCTCTGAGCATTAAATTTTCCTTTATGTAACCCTCTTTGTCTGCTATTTTGCTTCTTATTTCTTCCTCACACCTGTAAATGCTATTGGAGGAATCATTTAAAGTTCAGAGACAGTCAGTACCCTCGTCACTTCCAGGGGGGTACAATAATGATTAAAATACGACAGAAGCTAAAAATATGTTAACTTTAACAAAGTGAATATAATTTGGAACGACATTGCACTTGAGTCAAATGTTTCTTTACAGTGCAATGGCATATACATAAATATTGTCAGTGCAGAAATAAAGGGAAATTGCTCCCAAAATCCTTAAGTGCATAATGTAATAAAGCGTAAAAGGTATAGCACCTTGTATTATGTACCCCCCTCTCTTCATCTCGTACCATTGGTGCCCTAAGTACTTAAACGCATTCGTAAATGCGAACATCGTAAATATAAATTTATTTGTACATGCCATGCTCGGTATTTATGTTGATAATACATATTATGCATCTCCCAGGACCCGGACCAAACAGCATACATATGTAGCTTGGGATTGGGAGTACGTGAAAACATTCACCGAATTTTATTACTCTTGCAACGAGGTATACTTGGAGTGCTATCAAATTGAAACATCACTACATTCGTAAATTGTCAATATTGTTAACGGTCATGGGTCACCTTCTCCTATATGACAGAGTCAAGAGAAATTGCCATTAATAAAATTTCCCCAGTATAAGGATCTGCTAAATAAGGTTTTCATAGTAAAATGACAAATCCCTATAACATCTAACTATGCGAGGTTGTTCCTAAGGAATCCTTATGATATAAATACATATGCACGTATTGATGATGGATATTTATAATGAAAAAAGTACACATAAATTGTCTATGTATGGAACCCCAGAGAAAGAACCTGCTGCCTCTGAGTTAAACAATAATATGAATAAAGCTTTGCCAAGGTGACCTCAAAATTTCTCGTTATATTCACACAGTCCTTCCATTAAATCTGAGAGTCACACTAAACCCAGTAGAATATCCTGCACCAATTCTCCTATCCCTACGGTTAAAGCTTATGGTTTTTCATAGTCATCTACACAAGTCTATAACTTATTGCATGCATAGGATCGGGAAGGAGGGATACCCTTGTTGACTCACATGGGAAACTTGGAGAGACAAGACTGATTACAAAAAGATAGACGATTCTGATTTTCCCTCCACTTCCACACTAGTATGCAAAATTCCTCCCATCCATTGTCAACATAGGCCTCCCCATACCATGTCACTTTTCAACTAAAGGTTTGTCCACAACGTGGATTTATCGAACATTTTAAACCCCCTGCACAGCTGAACAGCTGAACATTACTTTGCTCTTCTCTCTGGATTTTAAGGGAAACAAAAGTACTTTACATTCAATTTCGTGGGACGGAGGTTGGATAAATAAGTTAACATTTAAAGCAGAGCATATTTTTCCATTTGTTCAAAGGAACATGACAGTCACAAAGCTTTAGGAAAATATCTGGTGGAAACTGGTTACCAATTTTTTTTATATTTATGGGTAAATGTATATATCAAAAACTAAATCAATATTTGCAACAAACAAGCTTTACCAATATGAGCTATGAGTAATTTTAACTTGTGGTGTAAACATGTATTACAAATACCTTGCCATTATCCATGCTAATCATATAATAATTCGGAGTCTTACATTAATGAATATTCACCAGCTTTGTAAATGTAGCCAACATGATAGAGTCTCTCACACAAAAATATCAATAAAGGCTTACAAGACGGCTGTATGCTTTCAATAATACACAGGTTAGCTTTCTCAGACTGGGAAGTTCCTCCCCTTTTCTTCCTTTAAACTAATCCGAAGTTAATGAACTTGAAACGTGAAGTGACAAAAATTATTATTTTGTATGTACTGCACGTGAAAATTAGTAACTCTTATTACAATTTACTGTGTATTGACTCTTCTTCATAAGTTTCTACAACTCAACGCTCTAAAAGCTCTAGGTATGAAAGGTATGTCATGAAAACTACAATTAGGATAAAATAAATGCTATTTTTGAGTGTATTTTATGTGGTTTAAGTTGTAGCTTGCTTCTATGTTTTCCAACCTTTCGACAGCTCTAACAACTGTCTCACAATTATGGGAAACATGTGAATGAGTTTTAACTTTTAAGTATGTACTTGTAAAAATCTTGAAATTTTTTGTGTACATTTTCCGAGGAACAAAAATTCTGACTAATTAAAACTTGAATGTAAAACAATTAGACCTCTTATTTTAGTAAAGAAGGCAATTGACCCAGTAAACTGAACGACTGACAATGAGTTTATTATATTTGAAGGAACTGTATGAAAAGATACATGCTCACAATTATTATTTGAGTCTTGCTGGGAAAACCTTTACTCTCTCTGCATGAAAATGAAAGGACTAGTGGTAAAGTAACCTTGGAGAAATTGTCTTTTTACATTTCTATAGAAAACAAAAGGGAAAGGCTTTGAGAAAATTCTCTCTCTCTTTCTCTCTATCTCTCTCTCTCTCTCTCTCTCTGTCGTGAATATTTTGGCAAATAGCCTGAGGAATACTCTTCAGATGAAACGGGTCCATGTTGATTTGAGAAACTTTCCAGGCATGTAAAAAACTGTAGAAAACTTGTTTGCTAGCTTGTGACACTCAGAAATATTGTAAAAAGTAAGGATTTCATGCTTGAAAGACTACCCATCCCCTGCTTGAGGCAAGTTCGTTGGAGTCATTTGTACAGAAACTAACGCACATAGAATGGTTTTTGGGTGGCAGTAGATATTTTTTTCCTAACCAGAAATTTGTCAACATTACTCTCTCTCTCTCTCTCTACCAGAACGCTAATATACGACAACTTCCCCCAACTTCTCTTCCAACAGTTCCAACAACGTAGATATTGATCCTTCAGTGTGAAATCTTTAGATACGAGGGACAATCCTCACACAAACTTAGAAAATATATTGGAAAATTCCAATCACACCCATTTTGATGGGCCCTTAACAAAAAATATCATCCTTACAAAAATTTCAAAGTCAATATTCATAATAATACAAAAATGTCACCACATCACATTTAAATAATCCCCCGCCCATCCTGGAAAATTCCCCACAGCAATTTTTCTATTCTATAGAAAATATTCTAGCAGAATGGAATGCCCAACAATTAGAATTTTGCAGATGGCAAACGCAGTTGAAGATACATGCATATAATATGTGCCTAGAAAAAAAAGCAAATCTTTTTTTTCTTCTTGAATTCAGGCAAGCAGAAAAATCCCGACGATTCCACTTGGCATTAAGATTTTCCAAGGGACGACAGGTTCCGCATGAAAAATCAGCAGAAACTCAGGAGCATCCAGAGATTTGGAATTCCTGGAAAGTCGGAGCAATGTCGAGGTTACACCAACCCAACAATACCCATTACTTGCGCATTCCAAAGGAATTTAAGGGAAGAGCTGGATTTCCCAAGGAAATACATATATACATAGGAGCTAAATACAAAAACAAGTTATTTTCCCAAAATTTTACCATCACCCTTTTAGGAAAATTTTAGCGCCTTTTCCACTTCTACAGCCCACCACCACCATATAAACACCAAACTACTGACACAGCTTTCAATGAAATCAGCCCCTTTAAGCTCTCTCTATTTTAGTATCCAGAGGACGAGCTCTCGTTATCCTCCTATATCCCATCATTAAAGTTCCTCCATCTTTTCTTGTGTTCTATAACCTACACTCCGTGCGAAAATACAGAATTGGTCAATGCTACTAGAAAATAGAAGGTTAGATTTTACGGTGATACTATTCCAGGTACAAGGTGCTATCGACAATCTAGCGACAGCCTCTCTCTCTCTCTCTCTCTGTCTTTTTCTCTAAATATCTTCTAGCCAACCCAGTGAAGGAGATAAAAGGATCGAGTTGTTTATGGATCTTAAGGCTAGATTGAGAAAATCCTAGGTTTTCACAAAGAATGAGAAATAGGAAATTGACCAAGTATATACCTTCTACTCACGTTGACTTGATTGTCTGTCTCCTCACTAAACTCCGTCGACTTCTTTCTCTCAGCGAATACCTTAGATTCTCCTTAGGTCTTTGTGTAGTGAACTCATCCTTTACAGCGTATATCATACCATACATACTATCTTTAACCGTAATTCCTCCCAAGACCTCTAACTCTATGAGTAGTTCACCATAGCAGCTTGGCTCCCTTTCCTCCACACAAAATAAACTTGAACTTGTAAGTTGACAGAGTCAATCGGAAAGGAGAAGAAACGTTATTGAATTTTCAAAGTGTACTTTCATGGTCAAAGAAGAGGCCACCAACTTTACATTATACTAGATTTCCCATGTGATTCCTCTATATAGATTAAATGAAATGCAATTTTAGGAATTTCCTCAAAAATTTTAAATCACATTACAAATGCTATATTAAATCCAGGGTCAAATATAGGAAGGAAAATACCAAAATCCATAGTGGTTTTGGGGATAGATAGGTCTAGCTATAGAGAGAGAGAGAGGGAAGTCATTTAATCCTACCACGATAAAAAATCTGACAACTTTATAACTTGAGGTTACATAAAAAAAATCAGGTTGGTAGTAAAACCTTGGATATTCCCTTAAGCTCATCATGTTCATGGTTAATATGAAACCCACTCAATGTCAAGGTGTCAAGATTAATTTCCACGTTTTACCTTTTTCTTTTTATATAATAATATACTGTGACCATCGGAATTTTTATGTCTCGCTACTATTTATATTGCCAATTCCGCAAGTAATATTCCCGTCCCTACTTATATTTAAACGCGATACATTTCATCCTGTGAGGAAGGGGGGAAAATGCAAAGCAATAATTTTCCTACAACACGTTTTCTAAGTTTTAGTATTATAGTCTTCCAATCTTATTATGTATATAGATTCTCACCATAACATTTTTTTTGTGTGGCGTGATAAAAAATTTGTAGATGTATCGTACATCAACTACACGATCGGATTATCTGAACAGACATAATAATGTCATTTGATATGAGCTGAGAAAAAAAAGCAAGTTCAAACGATTCTCAAGATAGTTCTTGACAATTCTGTTTGATTTCTTTCCCTCGCCCCTACGTACACACACACACACACACACCCAATACTCTGGTGTCACATGTCAAACTTACATTTCATTTCATTTCTTCTGTCGTTTACTTTGAAATCGACAAGTAGTACATGGATTCTGCAATGTACAATATATATGTACCATGTATATACAAATACACGTGTAGTGTCTATACCTATTAAGTTAATGTAAGATGAGTTGAAGGAGTGGAAGTCAACACTATAGCTCTCTACTGGAATAAGTCCTACCTAAGTAAAACCTTGGTACGGGGGAAATAGTCAACTTACTTAAAGAGAAAAAAACCTTAAAAAATTTAAAGCCTCAATCCCATGGAAAGGTTGAGAGTATAGATACTGCTCTGTAAAAAAAACTTTGCTATTTTTAAGTTAGACTTCCTTATAGGAAAGTAAGGCATGGGGGAAACTACAAATTGACTCAAACTTTTATATGACCTGAATATTTTAATTCAAAAAGCTGAAAAAAAATTGGCTTTGTCAGAAAAGCAATTTAACCTGACTCTTTGTAAGCACTATTGATTTCTCGAGCATAATGTAACTTTAGATATAAAGTGATTGTACTTTTAATCTACAATCTTTCCAAGAGGATTTATCAACTTAATACTGGCTTACAGTATCTATGCCTTAAAGCAAAGGAGTAGATTAGTGGAGAGTAAGGGAAGAAGGTTTAAGGAGCGTAACAAGGGTTTATAATTTCGCCCAAAAAAAAGAAAGAAATAGCCGCCAGCTGGGAATAAAAGAATGGTCTCTTTCTATAGAACAGGGTTTTTTCTATAAGTTGTACCCTTTCTTACATCTAACGGAAGTAGGTTGAATCAACTAAAGCAAG
Organism: Spatulosminthurus flaviceps; assembly: GCA_034693705.1. Taxonomy (NCBI): domain Eukaryota; kingdom Metazoa; phylum Arthropoda; class Collembola; order Symphypleona; family Sminthuridae; genus Spatulosminthurus; species Spatulosminthurus flaviceps. The sequence continues at coordinate 49,179 of JAQFXU010000137.1, read as the reverse complement.
GTCACTATTTTACACACAATTTTCCAACACTCCATTCACTTTTTAATGTGAACAAGATTTGTAAAAAAATTTGGTGCAAAAGCAATAGTAAAAGAATTAATGGTAAAGATGAGAAATTTTTCCTTTGACACTTCTCGCCTGTGAATTGCTGTCTTTCCAAAAATTCCTATTTATTACTTGTGGATCTGTCTTTAATTAATTTATACTCGTTCATAACGTGAATGTATGCATGTCATGCCTGGAGAGGTTCGAGATGAAAAATACACTCTGTCAGTTACTCCAGAGAGAGAGAGAGTAAGAGCGAAGATAAAATCCTGGAGACTTGTTCCTGTGGTTTCACCCGTCGTCGTCATTCAATAGAACTAAACGGCTCGTTGGTAAAGTTCATGGTAAAATTCGGTGTCTTTCACTAATAACTTTACGCTGTATTGGATTATCCAATAATCGCCGTATTAACTACAGGACTGATATACCCAAGTGTCTTCAATGTATACATAGCTATATCATTATACACGTACGAGCTAAATGCAATCAAGGAATCCTTACGTCATGAAAATAAGAAGCTAATAAATGGCACTTTATTAACAATCTTCTACATGTTATTCGTAATAGGATGACATCTGTGTTCCTCTTACACTTTAACTGTGTGGAAAATATTTTAATAAGAGTCCTACTAAAAACACGGTCCTCCATATTATTTCTCCCTAGCTCGGGGATGTCTTCTAATTTTCCTACAACCACTCTTAGGATATTGCATTAATTTCCATAATACATTTCCTTATCCTAGGAGCCTGCTACCATTACTTGTACAATTCACAATGTCTTTATAAATTTGTGGAAGCCATTAGGGAAACTAATATAGTTATAAATTGGAAGGAAATCCTTGGTTGGAGGATCAATATATTCTCAGGATATTCTAGAGTGACATCTCACATTAAAATGTAATTAGTACGAGGATATTTTGACTCCGGGTCATAATTATTATTCCCGCCAGACTACTTTAAACTTTTCAATGCATCCTTAATGACTGTTATTGTCCCTCTTCCAAGCCTCTCACACATGAATCAATGTCAATTTTATCTCCTGCACCAGTCACAACGGTGAAATGCTCAAATCATTTTCCTCTTACTCTCTATCCAAAGACATGTGGATTTTATCCAGTTCCTCGCAAAAGCCAGTAATTTCTCCGAGGATCATTCACGGATTTCATCCCAATGAAATCCTCCAGTCTCTCCAGTCTCAAATGAGAAAGTGTAGAAGAGTATAAAAAAAAGCTCCCACACACCCCAATCAATATTGTTTCATACTCATACATAACAGTCTACCGGTTCGGAACTGGGTAATTTAAAAATTAATTTAAATTGTGTCTCCAAAAAGATATCCTCCTCTCCTTCCAACACGAAGCTGAGTCTTGCACCCTTCCCAGGTAGAAATCATAAGCATGAGCAATTTCAAATCAAATTAGTTGCTTTAAAAAAGTCACTGGAGAAGTGACTTAACGACTTAATTACCTTAGTGATCTGAATTACGTCTCCGGCGTACTTCCAAAGTAAATCATAGTAGTATATAGCTATGATTTTGTGAGAGGATATGAATTCAGTATGGTGAAAAAGTAGCATTTGATCTAATTATATTTTGCTATACATACCTGATGCCATTTAATATGTATGTATATAATATAAATATCCATACATGTATATACGCACAGATAGAGTTAAAAAACTTACGGTTCTAAGGATCCAAGTTAAATTTCGTAGAAAACCACTGGGAAATTACCACAAGATTATTTAAAATTAATTTCCAGGTATTTATTCCCCTCCCCCCCAACGATAAAAAGCACCAGTCTTCTTCCGCTTATTACACTTTGGAAGTTCACCAAATGAGCACCGATGCTTACATGTAAGGGGTAAGCCGCAGGAATGAGGACTGTAGCAGCAGCAGTTAATAGCAAAAGTGTAGTGCAATTTTTTTTCACAACAGTTCCTCTCAGTTGGATGTTGTGAGCTTGTCGTTTGTTATAACTATTAACTAGTACAAGTGGATAGCTAGAAGTAGAAAGACATTACTTGTTCAAGTTGTTTAGTAGTTATCGCAAAGCCCCCCCTGTGTGTGTATGTGCTTAGCTCTGAATATGTACTATGCGTTGAAGTATGAGCGTACCTACTGGAAATCAGGATTCAAGGGGAAAGTTACAAATTCCTTGAGGCAGAATGTTTAATTTAATTTGAAAAAAACAATTTGTTCCCTTTTCTTATACTGTCCCCTTACATTTTGTCCAAGTCACTACCTACATTCAATCACTTATGGACGTTATTTTTTTACATTGAGGATTTGTCATCCTAAAATGAAGCTTCTTAGAATGTTTGGAAACACCTGATATGTAGTATTCCAATATCTATGAACGAGTGATGAGGAGCATGTTGTGCTGTGTTAAAGGCATGTAATGTGTATGCGAGCGAGATACGTGAGTGAAGAGAGGAGGCTTGTTGAGATGTTAAATCTGATGATATTTTAATGGTTTACTTGTGGAATAAATAAGAGATTCTGGATGAATTTATGCTTTAGTTGATAATCAGTTCCGGAGAAAAAGCATTAAGTGCAACTGAAACCACTCCAGCCATTTATGGATAGGATTTGTATGGTCGTTCGTAAGAGGCATGAGGACAATTACAGAGAAATCATTTGCAAGTGCAATAAGTTGCTAAGCACATGCAGAGAGATCAGGTTTTAATGTGGTAAGCAACTTTGCATTCATACATTAAGGGCTGTTAGTGTATAGTTGGGGAATGGTGAGTGGAGAGAGGGTGAGAGAGACGGATCCGTCCATGCATAATAAGAACAGGACTTACTTGCTAACTTGCATTTTTGCAGTGTTTCCTTTTAATAGTGTGTCTCTGGGCCTGTAACAAGGAAGGGATTTTACATGTGAGTTGTTCATGGGGAAAAGCACGTTTTTGTCATGAACTAAACCCTCTGATGTAGGGCTCGTATGTTGTATGTAACGCTGAGTTGTTGTTACTCACTCAGTACTTAAGCTTTGGTAATAGACATTTAAATGGTGAGTGAGTATACACAAGAGTAACTGTCAAACATGCATGACCTCCCTGCTGTTCTTCTTTCACAATAAAATCGTTATTGCTTCTGGCAAAAAGAAGGTACTACTAAACAACTTCGGCCTTAATTGTGATGGTGGTAGTTAATTTAGCAGTGGTTAATTTAGCATTAAACATTATATGTATAGTCAATCTCATTCCGATATTGTCATAAAAATATTGTTTATGATTTGGAACTGAGTTTGGGAATAGGGATTTTAAACATGTTCCAGAGATGGGATCAAAATTAAGGATATGAAGGATTGAGAGGGTGAGGGCATAAAAACTTTATGCCTCGCATTTTCCTTATTACAGGTTTTATGAGTCAACGTTTTTTAATGATTAGGTTATACTTACTTACTAATTTTGTCTTGTTGAAATGTGAGGGTTTGGTGTTCTGTAGAAGTTCTACACTCGCGTCGTGATATTTTTTATTTCTATAATACTTAACAACTGTTTCCTGATGACACTACTTCACTGATGTATTATTTACTATGGCCTTTTATACACAAGTAATGATTTGCATTTTATAATAATTCTTCATGTAAAAATAGCCTTACCTTATTACGATGGAATAATATTAATAATCATCATAATTATAATCATTTCGGTGATATTTTAGCCTCCACTCAACGCACACTTGGTTTATCCACATTTGAATAGAATTGGTTTGCATTGTGTAGCGTCGTAGCAGCAAGTTCAGATGGAGTCAAAATTAGCTCACAGATTTTAGCCTTGCCAGCCACCTCAAAAGTATTTTTGAGTCACTAAATAAACATTTAGCTGCTATGCATTGATTTTTCTGTTTTTATTATTTCGCTTATGCTATACTGCTATTTTAATATTTTTCTAATTATTTTAACGGTGTATATTATTGTGGTTGTGTGAGTTTTTAAATTTTCGCGCCGCACTTACATAATAGGTAAGAATTTAAATATTATATACACAAATTATTTTCATTTTGTACGGCTCTGTGGCAAAGTGAAACAGGTTCATTGCTTTTGCATATACTTATTGGTGACAATAAAACAAGTTACAACTCTATGTCAGGTAAAAGTTACATCATTGTTGGTTGTTATTATTTTCACAAGAGGAGATGTGAGAGGTAAAAAAATTCGTAATGCAAGTTTAGGCAGTAATTTTTACTGCCCTAGATTACATTTGACTTTACCTACCACGCGGTCCCATTTTCTGGGACCGCTACAAAGGAATACGCTGCCCCTACAAGGAATCATAAAATTTTTATGCTCCCAACATTTTACAAGCATAATTTAGAATTTTATGTTGATACTCGAATGTTCAAACCAATAGACTAAAGATCAAAGCACAAGGGTATCCGTGTTCCCGCTAATTTGAGCATAGCGAATTGCTTGAGGGAACCTGCCAATAAATATTTCCGCCTATGACACTGATGAGTTTATTTAAAAAATCCCCGCCAACCTATTTTCGGATCATTTATGAACGAGTCGTGTGTTTTTCCCTGACAAGATTGAGAATCAGCATCATGCTACGCATTGGATTTGGATGTGTGTCTGAATGGAATGAACAAGTTTTATAACTGAATTCCATTGAAATGATCCCATCCCATTCATTCAGCTCAACTTCCACGGACAATACTCAACTTCCCCGTCATTTAAACACGTTTTTTTAGTGATTTAGAATCTAAAGGAGAATGAGGAACATTTCCCGACTACAAATTAATCCTTTACTCTGAGCCCCATCCACAGTAATATTTCTTCTTCAGAAAAATGTTCCAAATTCTAAACGTGAGGAATCCCAATTCTTTCTCAACAACAACTTTCATTCTTCTTCTCATCTGGGCAATGGGTCCTGGGGCATTACACGAATGCATAATTACTAATGGAGAAGGGGTGTTGTGGTGTAAGTGTGTGTGTGTGTATGCGCACGCCATACACAGCAAACAATAAGGTATTCAAAGAACTGTGCTAAGTAAGATTTTCTATTGAAACTTCCTTAACAATCGAATATCTATACGTAGCCATCCATTTAGATTTTAGGCCAAGAATCAAGAAATAAATTCTACTCACTTGTCCACATAATACATACATATATATATATAGGCCAAGCTAAATTAGCCTTCTATAGCTTATGTCATACATCCAAATTAATGATACATATTTCAATTTCCAAAAAGGATTTATTTTCCACCGATTATAGTTACCTTACACAAATATGCAATAAACTTAACTTTACATATAATCATTATGCAAACGTACATTTACCAAGCTCATGAATTATAGCTCTGAAATCCAGTTAATATTTCATACTAACCTAATTGTATATTGGGGAGGAGGGGGACAAGAGTGAGAGAATAAGCTAAAAATAAAGTGAGAGGGAAGTTGAAGTTTATCGAATTTCTATTTCACAGATGACAGGCGTATAAAGTTGACAATAGTGCTAAAGTACATTGGATTATCAATGTTTGCAAAGTATGAATTTGAATTTAATGTGAATTATATATGTACATACGCATAAGTGGCTATGGTATATTTCTAATGGCAGTATGAAATGCATTAATGAACGTGCACGAAACACATATCATGGACGGAGTGGAGTGCCTCTTCACTTGACAATGTCATCCTCGTCATTGAAGTAGGCCGCGTGCATTGGACATACATACATATATATTTGAACGACATGCAATCTGTTCTCATTTAGGCAATGAATACTATTACAATGATTGACAGATTGAACTTGATGTGGATTTAAGGCACAGAATAAAACATTAAGAATCATGTATGTATATTTATAGCATAGTAAAGTATATAGAAAAGTCAACCTTGAAATTATTATAGGAGGCAATAAAATATGAAGAAGTTGATTTTTTTTACTCCCTTCGATCTCCTCAGTAAGCTAATTATTACTGCATAAGGAAATGCTTGTAATCTGTCATTGCAGTAATGTATAAGTTGATGTGACACCGGAACGGCAAAAATTTCTTCTGAGGTCACCTCAAAGATTTCTCAATTTCATCATTAATCAAAAATATGCTCTCACTCAGGCTCTTTCAAAGTGAGGGTTGAAAACGTAAAAAATTCTAGCAAAATTCTAAACATAGACAAATTCAGGGATCCGCTTCACAATATAATAATACACATATAAAATTGAAGGTCAAAACTCTCATCTATAAATGATGCAGAAATCCATTGTAACTTGTGCCGTTAGAAGTGCTTAGGGATTTTTTGAACTCTGCAGATTTTTATATGACCAATCCTATTAGCATACTCGATAACAATTTTTGTCAAACTTTTCCAAACCCTTGGACTTCCCATCTAAATCTAGCAGCCACTTTAAGATATTTTCTTTCTTTAACTTTCCCTTATCTCCAGGATTCCAGCAATTTATGTCTCTTTCAAGTACATTTGTTCTTCACAGTGGATATTTTTTACTCAAGGATATAGTTGCACAACAAGAAATTGCATCATTTCCTCCCCGTCAAATGGACACTAAGCAGGGACCAAACTACGGGAGCCTTTCCCACGAATCACTTGAAGAAATAAATCCACACTTGTTTTTTTCTTGTTGCCGCTGCTGCTGGGAAGTTGTAAAAGGAAATCTAACGGACAACCGGAGGAGACCTAAGTGGATTATGGATTTCATCCCATCTCAATTTGGAGGTCAAGAGCTTATTGATTCTCTTGAAAGACTAAGAAGATGGTTGTGAACAACTATAGCGGAGTGACATTGTGTCAATTAAGTACAGGCTATGAAAGTCAGGAGTTTTGAGTGTGAGTACCTTCAAGCGATGATGTGGGCGAGACCTGTAGCCACATTAAAGCTCTATGTCTTTCCTATTAAATTAATTCCCATGTAACTCCAAAGGAAATGTGGATAAAGGATATTCTATAATCTCAATCTTATTAGCCTTATTCCAATAGAGATAATCGTGTAGTCAATACATTTTTTTTCAACACATACTCAAATTACTTTTTTTCCTTTTCATGAAATGACGTCGGTAGGAAAATACCTCATATTTACCATCTTTTCCCCTATGCGGAATGGTACTCCTTTGGATTCCAGATTAAAGGCCATTTACATTCTCCATTTATTATTAGTATAATGGAAATTCTTTCATTCCCTTGACTTTCTTCTTTGGAAACTTTCCCACTTTAATCTATTTTCACTTTTCCTTTATTTTTTTTCTCTTACTCCAACTCTCCGCAAGCTGTGAATTAAAAAGTACTCAGCGAGTTAGTCCCCTTTACTCGGATTTTGAAAAGAAGAAAAAATTATAATTTAAATTAAAATTAATCTATAGATAATGCATTTATTATGAGCTTCCACATAAAAACCCTTTCTACTACTCCGAATAGGATTTTTGTGAGAGTGCGTGCCTCCAACCATATAAAAGCCATTGAAATCACCAAAATTCCAGGGCTTTTCCCAAAGAATTTGATCCATGCGTCTCAAATCCACCTAATTAGAAATTACTAAGGCTATACTAGACAATTTGCGGAGATTTCTGCCATCTTGGGCAATTCTTTTCCAACTGGAGAAATTTGAAGGAAATATTCCACGTAAAAAGCTATACATACTTCACTGTAGCCTCAATTTATCATACAATACAAGATACTGACAAATGTATGTATAATAAATATGTTTATAAATTCTATTGAATACGTATAAACTTTCTCACCAAGCAAACACAGCTTCTTTAAATCTATTATTCAAGTATTAATTCAAATCCTTGGAAATATCAAAAATCTTGTTTTCCTTTGCATTCAACCAAAAAAAGAGATTCAGAGATGGAAGAGGCAATCAGTCATGCTACAGCTGCAGAGAACACATTGTTATAGTAAAAACGTCAATCCAAAATTTCCCGTCAGTTTAAATTGCTGATGAAAGAGCAGCTGAAACTGAAAGGACGTAAAATATATTCTCACTACTGTAGATACCTGGTGAGTATAAATACATACATTTTTTCTCTCCACCCAAATTTTCTATTTAATCCTGTAAAAAAAACGTTGATAGAGTTTTAAAGCTTATGTAAGCAAATGCATGCTATACTTCCGTTAAGGAATACATATATTATATAGTCGTTTTTTATACCAGGAATATTTTTTACACTCACAAGTTATAAAATCCATCAAAGTTGCATGAAAGTCTGATGCAGACAGAAAAGATTTCTCCTATCAAAAGGAGATTCAATGACAATGGAGGCCTAGAGGAGGAGAAGGAGGAGAGGGACTTGTGACGTGAAAGCTGCACAAAATTTTCCAAATCACCTGCTATATATGCGGACGGAGCGTGGTGTACCTGAAAGTTAACATGGTAATAAAAAGTTGGAGTGAGAGTATAAGGAGAAATAGTGAATAATAAAGACGGTACTGCACAAACTTAGTAAGTAAGGAAAGAACTATAGCGTTACGTCCTTCCAAAGCATCCATTGAAACAAGACGTTAGCCATGATTTGGCCCACCCGCAGATTTTATTGAAATTTACTAACCAAATTCAACCCTGACGGCTGTAGCAAGGATGTATAACATTAACTAATCCTAACCTACGGTTTATATGACAGTGATGATGTTTTCAATGGTATATTATTTAAGGGACGGAGATAGAAATATTATGTTAAATTTCATAGTAGAAGAGCTTCGTAGAAGCAAAACATTGCTATAATCTGAGGATGCCTTGGTAAATATTCAAGGATGTCATAGAACATGAACACCGTCTGAATGAGAACTGGAGATTCTAAAGTGGCTGTGTGTATAGTAAAGCAAAGGAGTGGATCGTATATTGTAAAAGGTAGTGAAGAGTAAGTAAGTCGTGGTAAATTTTATCTGCAGGGTGAAGATTTCATGGGGAAATTCAATGCGCATCACATACAATAATGCACATAATTTCTCCATTGAAGCTTGAACATTTGAGAAGCTTTAGTCGAGATTTGATGGTGCTAAAAAGAACTTGCTTATTTATCGCTTGACAAATATACAGTTATGTAATGAATAGTCATATTTTTATGATACTCATCCAGGGAGATTTCATTCATACCTAAGTATGTATTTCCTTACGCCATAGAAATTTTATGCTTGCCATATTTAATTTCTACTATGCACTACCCATAAAACTCTTAAGTCCTGACCTCTTCTCACCTCCATTCCTCCTACAGTCCAATTAATTTTTATTATTTCAATATGGTGACTTTATGTGTAAACTTCTTGTTCCATAAACTATTAGTTTTTGTATTTTAAATAATACAAAACAATATCATTGATACAATGTGCATCACCACAGAAATAAGTAATGATATTGTCTAGGATTTTCAAAAACCAACTGCTTAGCCCGATTTTACCCAGTGCCAGCCCCCTGAGCCTCTGGAGTGAGTAAGCTGAAGGAGTAAATACAAGTACATATAGGATAAATGAATCGGGAGGAAAAAAGAAAGAAAATTCGTAGGATAAGAAAGAAGAGGAAGAGAGTGAATTGTGAAAGAAGGGGAAAGACTTTGAAACTTCTCACTTTTAAGATATCCGTAAGAAAATAATCCCGGCGTGGAGGTTATGTCCCAGCTGCCGTTGTCCATGCCAAGAAAGACAATGGGATCAGTATGAGGAGATCCAAATGGAGCCCACAAACAACTGCTCCTTTCCGATCATCTTACATAAATACATACATAAATTTCCTACCTGAATGCTGGAAATTCAACGGAGTCTCAGAGCACTTCTGCTCCTGTCTCCAGTCTCTAGGAATATGCAGGTCGAATGCTGAGATATTGAGAGGCGTAAATCCTCCAGTCATATTGATCTCTCCTTGAGGAACAATCCAGAGCACTAAAAGGAGCTTTCTCTATAAATTCCTTCTACAGTAAAATCTCATTATAAAGGAATGTCTGGGGAACTTGAGGATGAATTCCATATAAATTTAGCCTGGTAAATACATATATGATATCCGCATAAATGACAAATTCCAATCGAGTTTATACTCGCCATTCTCACAGTGATATTGGCATGATTTCAGGTTCAGGTTGCAGCTACAGCAAAATAAAATCTTGTGACTTGTTAGGGAAACGTATCAAGGCTGGATCAATTTACAGGTATACATTTGTTCAAACATATAAACAAATCCTTTAGCAATGTGTATATGGAATCAAATAGTAATTCCCCTGCATGAAGGTGTCCGGTATAGCCAGATTTTACTGTAAACTAACGATTTCACCCCAGCTTCTGTGCTTTTGCTGGATTATCTTGCCATGCACATAATGCATTCTCTGAGATAATCATTTGTCGTACCACCTCGGTAATCCAATTGGAATTATAACCCCGCAGGCGTCAATCCCGCCTACCCATAATTATTGAAAAATGAAAATAGTTCCTGGGAATTTTTACCTAGACAACGATAAAAACATCATTTTCGCAAGCTTTGCCAATACCTTAGATGCAGAATTAGTGTAGATCGTAAAATTGCAATGAATTTTTTCTACCCTGAAAATAAATGCAAAATTTGCAATAATTTTTTGTTCCCTGTCACTTTGCAACTTTGGGGTCAATGCTCATAGGCAGGCCAGATTGCCGTTTCAAGATGGCGGTAATTTCACGCAGAGATAAATTTCGTCCGGAATCCCGCCCGCGCCGCGGGCTCATCACCAGATACCGAAGAAGGCCTAAAAATCGCCCATGAAACATTTAACGTACATTGTCAAGGGTTTGAGGCCTCATCTGTACATACATAAATAAATGGAGGGAAGCTAATAAAACAACTGATTAAAATTCGTGGAATAATGCTTGGTCTCTGTTTAGTTACAGTTTCCCCGCGCGTTGCATCAATTTGGATTGTAGAAAATCTCAAATAAGTTATATAAAAGCACAGCACAGTCAAACATGAGTAAAAGACCAGTCACTACAACTGCTAAATGGAGGGAATAGGATTTTCATATATGTATGGTGTAATAGGAAATTTAGTCTATATAATATTATGTTGATCCATATTCTTACACATAATTATTCATGAGCGACGACCTCGGCCATGGCAATTTCCAACACAACGTTAAATGTATATTTTCCTTTGGATTATTGACATTTTCCGAATTTCCTAAGACACTCAAGGACAACTAATAACCTCAGTCGACTCATCTAGTCTCGCTATTGAATGAGTAAACACCTCTTGTGATTATCTTTGGAAATTAGCATTGTAAAGTTTGATCAAGACAACGTTCAGATTTATCTAAGGCTATATAAGATAGGGGAATCTGCCGTTTTAGCACTTTGTATCAATTTTCTAAATCTCTTGATATTTTCAAAATTATTATTCCCTTTGAACCTACATCCTCGAGATGAGTGTATTTTGGGCTAGAGCAGCAAATATTTTAACAGCATTTCCAAATTTATTTTCCAGGAATAAGTACATACATAGAGAACACATGGTGTGGTTTATTGTGGTAGAAGGAAGAAACTATATATGTGAGGTAGGTTTGTCCTCCATCCTTTCTCTACATCAAAAGAATTGGGATACGCCAGAGTTGGATTTTACCGGTTGCTTTGAGCTAAAAGAAAGAAACCTCCTCTGCACTTAACAAGAGGCGGAAGAAACATTCACTCACATGACACCAAAATCGATGGACGAACTTTTTGTTCCAAAACCATTTTCTGCCCTTCACTTGCAAAGAGTCCATTTAGGTTTTTCTGAACTGCATTTCTAAGCGTGAGTTTTTTCTGCTCCAGGCGTGTCTTCATTTAGAAAATCTTTATTTTTCAAGTTGTAAGTTATAGTCCTTTCGTGTGAATGAAAAACAGAGTCAAGTCCTTGGAAATCCAGATGGTGGGTCCGTAAATGGACGAGTTTTTGAAATATATTGTTAGTTTGAGAGCATTATTTTTCCATGACCAGTCCTATAAATTGTAATCAGAGGCTCAGAGGTGTGGAGATTTTTCAAATACTTTATTTAAAATAGTATTTCTAATACAATTTTTATTTCGTAATATTTCGCATTTTATATTTTCAGTCAGTGGAACATTTATTTGATATTTTTATTGTGAAGTTTTTTCGTCGTATTTTATATTTAGTATTTTCATATTTGAAATTAGCCAGCTTTATTTGTCCTTAGTATTTTATATTTTTAAAGTGGGGTTCCATATTTTGTATTTGGTAATTTATATTTGACTTTGAGTCTGTATTTGATTTTTGATAATGGTATGTACTTCCTATATATTGGGGTTTCTTGGACCTTGAGTACGGACAACTGGGGGTAAAAAATATCCCAATGGGGATATTCAGGGGGTTTTTTAAAACGAAAACATCCAAACTATACGTCCAAAACATCCCTCATATCTTTGACACTATTAGCAGTAAAATCACGTGTACTGGCAATTCTGAAAGCTAAAATGTTAGGCTCTCAGAATCTACCACTCTTATGTCTCTATGTGATGTACATCTAATGTTATAATGGAGACAATTTCCGTAAATTTCGCGTTTTTACAGCCCTGTCTTAACGGTAGATGCTCAAATAGTAAGAAAAAGCACTTTCACAGAAAAACCCACATAATTTGTCCTTTAAAATGAGACCATGCTCAACTCTCTACTTTAATGTGTTACATAGGTCCTGGTAGAATTTGTAAACGAAATGACCCTATTTATCCTGTGTTAAAAAAATCGACATCCAAGCCCATTGTGGCCCATGTAGTAGGGTTGGAAGGGTGAAATCTCACAGGATGGCGTAATTTACTGCGGTGTACCACAAAAATTGCTTACATCAATTTTTTCACTACTTTGTTTTTCGGGAAATTTTGAATTGCCGCCAAACTGGTCAAAAAACACGTTGTGCAGCTGTATTTTTTATTTGATGTTTGACTTACTGGTTTTATATTTGTATTATGCAAAAGTATTTGACTAAACCAGGGACCAGAAATTATTTTTATTTTGTGTTCGTATTTCCGGCATGTGAAAGTTTTATTTTGTATTTTCAAAACAAGTATTTTCCACACCTGTGATTATAATACATATAATAATACTTTTTAAAATTAAGACAATAATTATTGTTAACAATCTTAATTTCATTGGAGGATGCAGCATTTAAATGAGTAACAAGAGAACCCATAATAATAATTATTATTCATTTTTATGAATATCCTGGATTCTCCATCTCGTCAAATCTGTTTTATACTCTCCAACGTTCAGGTGCTTTAATAACATTTTGTGTTAAAACATTTTGCAAGAAATTACAAAAATTAAAAAAAACGATGAAAATCCTTGAGATATCCACAAAGAGTAATTTGATATGATTCAAATTATTTTCATATATGTATATGTACGACTCAATTGCCAGGAAGAAACTGGCGTAGTTATGTCACTGAGTGAGTGTGAGTATGTAGGAAGAATTAATTACGAACTTATAAATATATGAATGAACAACCCCCGATGAAATTGAATAAAAATATTTTTAGAGGTCCACCCTCGCCAATATTCTACCCCTGCATTGGGATTGGAAATGCTATATGGATATGGGAACAATAATGTGCCATTGTTTTAACGAGATACGAAATGATGGAGGAGACAGCCATACATACGTGTAAAAGAGTAATCACAATTTAAATAGACCCATAAGATGTGAATAATAGTAGCTGTCCCGACAGTCTGGGACAAAGAATACATATAGATAGATACATATTAGTATATATAAAAATGAAAAAGCCATTCACCGTCACCCGTCCACTCCCCCCAGAGCGGTGGCAAATACCATAGGAGTTTTCCATGATTCCCAACTCCAAGCAAACAATCATGGTTTGTAAGGAGTGGATTTTATGACAACAAATCCGCACTTAATTGATTGTGGCTGGTGTACAGAATGGAAGTTAAAAGGTGACGGAATCCACACATGCTATGAATAGATTACTTTTCTCTACCCATCCTTTCAGGAGCCTGGTGTGCCAAAATTCCCGTCGCGGGTGTCCCTCCACTACTGCAGAGAGAAAGAGAGAGAGAGAGACTCTTCCACACCTAAAAACCACTAACGATCCTTCACATGTATTTGTTATCAATCAATTATGTAAATCCTATATAACCCTAGAAATACATAATGACAATGACACCGCAGGAGGGTACACAAAAATTAATTTTTCCCTTTTCTACATCCACTCCATTGTATCCAATGCCATCACTCAGGCGGAAGTAATTTTAGCTTATCCTTGAGCACATATAAATTCTCTTCTTTAAAAATCCCTCACACACAAATTCACCAATTCTGTCTCTTAAGCTAAAAGCTTCTTTTAGTACATACTAAAAAAATCCTTGAAACACGTCCACAGTAGATTTCCATAGATTCCATGGATTTTCCCCCAAAATTATTTTCCAAATGACGATATGGAAAAATGAAAATCCACCCACAACCAATCAATGTAATTTCCTTTCCTTTTTCAAATCATGTTTTTGGAGCAGAAACTTGTTTGTTTGTTCCTCCGTGGGTGCATTAAATTATAATGTACATACAACGCAAACACCAATGATACATATTTAGTAGGTTTAATACAACTCACTTAAATTCCGAAAAAACAAGGAAGTCCTCGAAATTTTTCATTTCCACTTCCTCACCTCATAATTTATGAGGAAAATTTTACTTGGAAAATCCCATTACAAGAGTAAATTTATAAAACAAAAACAACTAAGAGCGTCATTTCATTTCCAAATACATATTATAATTTTACCCAATCACTTACAATACAAACAACCCTCCGAATCAAGCCATTTCACAAATGAAAACATGTGTTTATAGATTCGTAATAATGAGGAAAAAGCATATTTGAGTTGATACTCTGAACGCTTGGATTTGGATAAAAAATTATCTTAAAACCACAATAAAGCTCCCTTTCAAAACTACTTTTACAGGAACTCTGATTCTTCAGACACATGTAAAGTATCTGATAGTCCCTTTGAATAGAGGCAGAATCATGAGAAACAAAACCTTTGAAATCCGCTTTCATTCTGAATAGCGACCATTCTCATTAACTTCCACGTATTCATAAAAAGCTTATTGTTTGCTAATTTGTTCAAGGTTTCCCTTCCCCCTTCCTGTTTCTATACACTAATAAAAACAAATATACACTAATAAACTTTTGCTTCGACGTAAACTTCAAATCAAATGTGTATACATGGCAGAAAACATGGAAATCGGTGGATCGTTTTACCTGGATTCTGACAATGAGCTAAAACATACCTGTACTTCCTTGTAAATATACACCATGGATTTTTGTATCACAGTTTATTTTATCAAAGCAAAATCCTATTTGAGCAGCCTAGCCTCAATGCCATCTATTGGATCATCTTTACACTCTTTCAAATCATTTTGCTTTTTAAAATATAGATCTTTTACTCGTTGAAGAAAACAGAAAACTTTCTTATTGTTAGTACGTAGAGGCGATAACTAGTTATTTAAGAAAAGATTCAATGTATAAAAGGCTAATAATTCATCAAATGACTCCCTTTCAATAGTAAGATACGAATGAAAAGTATAAATTATGCTGAATAATTGGAGTGCTTTTATGTTGTGCTTTGCAGGAATATGGTTGGTTAAAGCAAGAGCGCATTACTCTGCAAATGACATTTATTCACTATCGTGGCAATAAAATATTGTCATTTGGTAAATAATTGACTTCATTATTATAACCATTTACATAAGTAATGGAGAGTTATCAAGATTCAAATATTTAATGTACTTAAAATTATTAGTAAGTTATTACGGATCATTTATTTACTTTTTTTGGGGGTTTGCCATAGAGAAGGAGATTGGAAAATGAATCATAAATTATTTTCAAATATTTTTGAATATTAGATTCGGATTTCTCACGATGGGATTTTAAGAAATAATGGTGTGGATAAAATCGTCAAAAGATATTCTGTAATGCTCATTTGTAATTTACAAGATACATATATATTTGTTTAATACTTATTGTTTAAACTATTGTATGTTTATTTGTATTTGGAAAAGGATAAAAACGTATTTATAATAATATGAAATTCGGTATGTATGTACATGTATTGACTAAAATTTAAACGCTAAAATTAAGTCTTCGGTCTCCATATGAAGTTTGTTTTCCATTGAAGCAAACTTTAAAAAAGATTTCGTAAATTGTACTCCAATCTTCACATGGATAATGTTGTGAGTAATTATTTTTAAATCGATTAGATTAGTGACGTTCTTTCATCACTTATATTTCGATGTATCCTGAATTTACATTTTGAAAAATTATTTGTGGCTACGTATTTGTTTTAATTGATATTTAGTTATCAAATTAATTATCGTGGAAAAAACACAAAAGATTGCTAAACTAAAAATTGGATTAAATTTTTTTAGCTGGATAAAATTTGGTACAGCTCATTTTGTCTGAAAAACATTGAATTATAAGGTTTGGACTGAAAAAGTCAAAATAATCCTTTTGAAATGATTTTGACTGAAAAAATATTTGAGCTAAAAGATTGTAGTTGAAAAAAATTTGGTTTAAATTATAAGTGGATATTAATTATAAATGTATAACTGGATTACGTGACACAATTATATAGAAACAAACGGTTTCCAATTTTGGGAGGGGAATCACAATGGTTTAAATTGTATTAGCTGAAAATAATGTGGTTCATAGTATTTTCATTCCAAAATCTTTTGGGCTAAAAAACTTGGTTCGAACCATTTGGTAAAATTCTTTTGCTTCAAGGAACCCGCAGACTCCAATTTACAAGACTTGTATTTCAAGTATGCGAATTTTATTTGTTTAAAAAATTTATTCTTTCTCAAAAATTGTGATAATGTATTTATATCTACCACTAGTAGTTGCAATAGAATTTCTTAATTAAAGTTTTCCATCTCCATATAAATTTTAGGAAAACTTTTATGCTATATGCGAAAAAAATATACACGAATAAGTTATAGTAATAAACCCCGTCTATACCCCCATATAAAAATGACAATTTTCAGATTTACAAGATATGCAGTAAAATACATTTTGCTTGATTCAAAACTCAAAAAATATTTTGCCTCTTTATTCATCATCTTCCAGATTTGATGGTATGTATTTTTTGATATTCTTGGAACCAAAGAGAATGTATGAGCAGGTCCAGTAAAAAAATAAGCTTAAATTAACAAATAATCCCTTTTGCTCTGTTTTTAGGGTCTATTTATTTAAAATCAATTGAGGTTGCTCAAAAAATAATTGTTTCTGTTGCATTTGACATTTCTCAATTTCCTCTAATTCCACAGACACCTTTTATTTACTAAATCACCATTTTTCGTTTCGTTATGGCTCAGATTTACATATTTACAAACAGTACTTACAGTTTCATTTTGCATTATTTAAATTTTTTTTGTTTATTCCCAAGTAAGATGGAAAGTTGGAAGAAAAAAGGAGGCTTTCAATTTCACGTCTTCATTAACTTCATTTATGGATTATATGTATGTTCACATTTTCACGACAGCACGATTCGTTCCTCATCAGAAGCCTCTTTTCCCTCGTCGACACACCCAAAACTGTCTTTAAGTGTAGCCATCATCCTATGTACTGATATCCTCCAACAAAGTCAACAAGTGTAGCAGGAAAAATGCACTATCATAAAATTGATGCCCTCCTTCTCAGTATCATACTGCTCAGTTTTTATATGGATTATTTTTCTCAAATCCCTTCAAAAAGTTTTCGTTAATAACTACTGATTTTCCAGCCTCCAAAATGTACTTTTCATAAGCTAACCGATGACTATTCAATAACAACCCACTGTAAGGAAAAATAAAATTCCTCGTAAATTTGTGAATATCTCAACAATCAATTATCTGTATTCTGCAGACATTGAGTAGATAAGGCGAAAGTAGTCAAAATAGTCGGTATTTAACATAGTCCTAAGTCATAAATGCTCCAACTGAAACAGCAAAAGCGGAGAATTTTATGTTCCACAGACTCATCCTCAAGACAGACTCAAGTCCTTACCATTACATATTTTCAAGATGAGAGGAATCCTGAAATTTTGAACTCGTTCGCAAGATTTATCGTGCGGACGCGGATGCGAAGACAATCGTTTGAAATGAAATGGTTATTTAAATAAGAATATCCGTGGTTTAAAAAAATTAGCGTGTCTAATCATTTTTTTATTTATTTTTTCGCACTACTTCTTCTGAACGTAAATAACCCACACTAAATAGCTGCATATTTCATATAAGGATCTCACCGCTTTTACAATATGTACTTAAATCGTATGCAAAGTTTCACCCTTATTTCTATTCAATTAAAATGGTGACACTAGATACAATAATTAATTATTATTGTATTGCTGTACAACCTTAGAAAAGTATCTGTACACCGCGCCCCGTCAAAATGGTCAACCGGTGCTTGCTAGTAATTCCCATTTGGACAACAAAACTCAAAGTACAGGTAATCCTCGAATATTATAAACTATATAGAAAACATTGCTAAAACCCATGTAAGAGATGCAAATGGTTTTTATATTTTACAAAATCACCATTATTTTGTTTTACACGGCGGCATACAAATATTTATTTGGCAAAGATGTGCTTGACAAGTACATAGAAGCATTAAAGTGAGGGATACTAAAAGTAAGTGTAGTTTTCGATTTCCTTCCCTCATCACAAAAAGTAATGTGTGTACATAAATATTTACCACATTAACGACACATTTTCTAGAGTAAAATTTGCCTTAAATACACAAAACCTTTGCATGTCGACTTAATAAAAAATGTCACACTTTGAAGGAGTAAAAGCTCCTGTAATTAAGTGTAATATTATCTCTTGACATGAACATTTGTTTTGCAGTCCTCTGTATAAATGCGTACCATATTATACTAACCTTATAGTATGCTCCCTTTGAAATTCACTCAAAGAGTAAAACGTGGTGGGCTCAGCCGTAGAGCTTTAATTTTTAGATAATTACCATTTGACGCTTTAATAATTACTTGTCTCTCTACGCACTATGTGTCCCATATAGCAAACCAACTCATAAGAACTGGGACAAAGCTCAAGGGAATTTTTTCCTACGTATGCATTTATTAAAGTAAGAAAATCTTCTTGTTAAACAAGGATCCATACTTGATCATATTATTTATACCTAATTCTTCTCCTATACGATCATATGAAATGAGCTTTGCCGCTGGGCCAAAAAATCCTCGTTTCTCGTTCTATTTATGTATATGTATTTATATACATGTACATAGATATACTATTTATGCTTTATGATAACAATGCTCTTCCAAAATGCTGGAAATTGAAAAAAATTGAGCTCTTTCAGCCTTTTACAAATCGCATCTCATTAGGGTCTTCGTTCCTGTTGTACTCACCAGGTCATGTTAATTTTGATGGAGTTTCTTATCTACACTCAGGCGATAAAAACCGTATATAACACACGAATAATTTGTACGTGTACACTCTCACACAGCAACTTGAATTTTTTTCAGCTTATATGTATTAAAAATCTTCCAGTATCGAAGTATGTTTCCATGGACAAATTTACTCATTTGGTGACATGATAAAATTTGCCTGTAGGTTCATGTGGAATCAAATGTACATGCTTCAGGTTATTTAGATTAAACATTTCAAAGCTTTGAAAATTTGTTATAGCTGGGGGTGTAAATTTTTCTGAATTCGGCTTCAAAAGTGATGAGAGATGATGAAGGCTTACAAGAAGGTAGATGTGTGTATACGGGGCACGGGGCTAGAAGGGTCCAAATAAGGCTGAAAATGGAGATTTACCGGCTGCGGCTTTAAGTAAGCACTAAAAGTATAAATGTGTGTTGAATGGCTTAAAAGAAATTTAGTCATGTTATTTATAAAATCCCAAGGAATTTTTCACAAATGACAAATCATCTGAAAAGAAATATCTGTGTTATATATGTATAGCTCGACACAAATAGGATAAAATTACAGTAAAATAAGTACATAGAAAGGCGCTTGACTCAAATCACCTTTCTAACAGTAAAATATCTTGTAAATTAACGGGTAGATCATTTTCGTTCACAGTCTATTGTAAGTATATTAGATGGATGTATTTAACTCCGGGGTTCATAATCATTAAGCATCCAAGTAAATAAAGTGTAGAAAATGTATGTAGAAGCATGTACTTACATGGAGAGAGAGAGAGAGAGAGAATTTACTTAATTTTCCGCAGTTTGTTCATATGTCACATATTTGTGTGGAAGAAAAGTAAATGAAAATATCCTCACTTCCTACTTAAGACCTCCATCGTCCAAGTTTCCCTTGATTCTTTGAACATTTTGCCAGTCAGTCAATCTTTGACCTCTCAAAGTTCAAGGATCAAAAGATTTTTTTGTCAATGTGAATATATACAGAGAAATTGTATTATTTTGTGAGCT
This sequence comes from Spatulosminthurus flaviceps, assembly GCA_034693705.1. Taxonomy (NCBI): domain Eukaryota; kingdom Metazoa; phylum Arthropoda; class Collembola; order Symphypleona; family Sminthuridae; genus Spatulosminthurus; species Spatulosminthurus flaviceps. Next base: position 28,780 of record JAQFXU010000137.1, on the reverse strand, counting down.
TTTGAAAATGAGAATATCATTACAATTTTAGCAAATTTAAGTGACTCGGAAGAACTTTTTCACGTCATCCTCTGTCTCCATAGGTAAGAAATGGAGTTTCTTTTCAAAGGATTCTTAACTGAATTGTCCTTGAAAAAGCAATCGCTTTTTCGGTGACGATTTTTCCAGGGCAGGAAGTAAATTCTCTCAAATCCTCGTTAGTATTTTGGTAAAATAACATTTGAAAAATATCCTTCCTAACAAGAAGCTGTCATGATTAAGAGTGTAATTAAATTATAATATTTTTATCTTAGACCTTGCCTTCAGTTAAGTTCGTTTCAGCCAAATTTTTTGATAAATTTGGTAATTTGTATGGATAGTTGCAACCTTGTTTTTATCAAACAAGGGATTTTATTGAGTGCGTGCCTCATCTTTCCCCATGCTTTAAAATTGTGAGATTTTTTGGATTATGAACAATTCCAAGAAGGTTCCCATGATTCGCTTCTAATCCAAAACTGTCTTGGCATTTCTAACACGCTCCCTCGTAGGATAAGTATTAGGTGGAAGTTTGAGGCATTGAATTAGTTATTTGATTAATTACATTTAATAGGAATGTAACATTAATTGGTAGACACCTCTCTAGTCCACTCTGGAACTAAGCCCATAATTCTGGTAATTTCTGGAGATAAACCACTTGTATAACGTTGCTCCTTTTTTTAGCTGTATCAGTATAGGAACTAAAGATCCAAAGTTTTGTTACATTGAGATTTAGCACGAATAACTGTGTGTGTGGAAATTCCTTGGCCCTGCACTACTAGTACTTGATCCATATCGACTTCCTCTCGCAAGATGGGTCGAAGATCTACCACTTTGTTCATGCACTTTGTTCATATAAGAAAACATCCAGAAAGTTTTGAGATTTTGCAACTTACGGAACTAATTCCTACCTTTATATATATACATACATATATATAGCTTATCTGTATATAGTGAGTAAGATGGCTAATAGGGAACATTGTTGATTAGAGTCGTGTTAGATATTTATAAGTAATATTTGGTAAGTTTGAAGGATTTGATTGTTCGGGGAAGGAGCTCTACCATCATATTATGATAATTACATGGTAGATAAATACCGTAGCGAAAAAATGGTTAGGAGTTAATTAACTTACACGATTCCTTGAGGAAAGTAACATTTTGTTGGCTTTTGTTTTTCTATGTATATGAGGGGGGCTAATATGAAAAATCCTTCATCTTCCACGTGACTTTGAACTTGCTCGAGACGAGAATTAATAGCTGGAGATGTAATATATTATTTTATTTACTGTCTAAGTATATTGTTGAGCGGAATGTTGAGGTATTCGACCATGAATTGAATTCATGAGACCTGAAAAATAGTACTGCGTATAATTTAATGACCCCTCGTTGACTACTTTGGTGAAATACATATGAGCTGATGTTTATCAACAAGTGCACCAAGAAATCGGTTACGGCATAAAAAGCAAGCACATCATGAAAAAGATGTCCGCTTAAATTCAGTCTGTCATGATGATCTTTCAAGGATGATTTTGGGGAGCTTGGCCTGTGTGTTTGCTATAGCTTTCCCTACAATCATATACGTATGATGGGTCCTAAATAGAAACTCAAGAAATTTCGGTCAAGTCAAAATTTGATCGGTGTGCATTTTGACAAGGAGGCAGAAACTGATCTAGAAATTTCGTAAACAATATTCAGGGCAAGTAGGCACTTTGATTGCATGATGTTTTTTCAGTCAGTTTGCCACACAAGACTTGACAGAGAGGGAGATTAAAAAACCCCTTTGGTTTTTTTAAACCAGAGTTTTATTAAATGCTGCAGAAGAAAAATAAATGGGAAGGATAGGACTAATAATATGGAGGAATTATACATTCATTTTAAGTGTTCACGCGTACGTATGGATTTGAATAAATATTAAATAATTTTTCCCCCGACGTTTATCTTAGCTTTGCTGCCTTTACAGTCAAAAAGTAATAGGGGATTCACACATCAGTTATGCGACTACTAACTAATAACTAGTATGTACATACTTGCATAATAGCCTCTTATTCCAAATTCAGTACTAAATGAACTTCATGAACTACGAGTGTGAACGTATTTAAAGAGCATAGTATGTATCGAAAAACTACCGGTACGAAATCGCATTTCCTTGAACAGTGTTTGCCACTTCTTAAGTTCTTCCAGGCAAGTTTTATTTAAATTCCAGAGTTCAAATAAACTTTCCAGCTTTAAAAAAAAAAGTAACAACATTTATGGGCCACGACAACCATTGGTTCAAGTTAGATTGAAAAGGGACCAAATAAACGGACAAAGCAAATGTTTTGTTCAAACATCTGAAACTTATAAAATTGACATCCATTGACATGACTTTTAGCAGCTCTCAAGCTTTATAAACATTCTTTAGCGGATCAAGGGCGGGAAATATGGTCCTGATGTGCTTTGATGGAAATTTCAATTTGTACATACTCTCTGAGGATCACCGAATTAATTATCAATGGAAATCAAACTTGAAATACTTTTCGACGAATAACTTTTGACTGCAACCGCTCTAGATTACATAGTATGAATTTTGAAGGATTTAAATAATACTGGAAACTTCCAATAATAGGAGTTTGTATAAGCTTAAATTTTGGCTGTCAAGGTATTTTGGAGTATGTTTACATATATAGTCATTCATGTGTGGGTTATAGGCTGACGCACACTGCCTTTGAAGGCGTATGGGTAATTTAACAGCTACAGTGTGATGTGAGAGCATGAGTGTGGTACGGAATAATGACTGCAAAGTATCTCTACTCTGTGAGGTTGAATGGGGGGAAATGAGCAGAGGATTTTATGAGCGCTACAGTAGTGAGTAAAAATCCTCCAAGTTATGTATAGATGTAAGAAATTGTCTCTCATTGCTGAATTGGAATGAGATGGAAATGATATTGATGCTAATTAAATCATTACAAGTTCAAACAATGCTCAGCGGTCTATATGATGAAGAATATAGGTATGTGGATAAAAAATCACCAAAGTAGGGAGGATGAATTTGTACTCAAACTTCACAGCAGTAGTGGTTGATAGTTAATAAAATTCATCCTGACCATATGAGTTGGTAATATATCCATAGTTTGGAATACGTTAGCAGCAGACATAGTTATGTGTACTATATGTATCCTTGGAATAATGAATTATCTTTTGGCTGTACGCAAAACATAAATACTTTACAATGAACCTTAACGGGTTCCAAAAATGACCGATATATTTTTAATTTACATTTTCTCTCCACTAAATATTGTTACATGGCTTTGTCTGTCTTTATTTCTAGCCTGACGATTGTGTTGAGATCTTCATTGACATTAGACTGCAACTTTTTTTCAAGGGTAATCCACCGGATTGACAATACAGGTCTCAAACATCATGAAAAACCTCGAGTGAGGGTGCACCGGAAGAAAAAGTTTTTTTATCTGGTAATTGAATCAAGCCAAGAAAAAAAGTGTGTTGAAAAAAAAAGTGAGAGAAAAAAAGTTCGGAGTGAATTTGGAATTTATCAACTTGATGCAATTTGTCGTTTCCAAAGTATTATTAAAGTTGGTGCTCAACTGATCTTGAAATTTGGAAAAGATTCTGTGAAATTCGATCATTATTGCTCAAGTTTGGTGGAATGAGGGACGTGGCAATGATCCAAAAATTGTTCTTCCTATTCCTAAGCCTTTGTGTGCTGAGCAAAGTTTGCTATGGATCAGCGGAGAGAAATAAAACTGGAGAAGTAACTCTTCCGTCAACGTCAGGGGTAACAGAACGGAAAAATGGAGATGATTCACTGAAAGACACCAAGACATCAGTCAATTCTACGGATGTCAGTGGAGCAGGGAGTAACTCTACATCAAGTGTGGGTTCATCCAGGAGAGGGAAATCAGGTGGGTAGATTTTATGGGAACTTATTATATATACAAAATATATGGACGTGTAAGTTTGTATTTTCAAATGATTTTCAATTCAAGTCAATATTCTTCTTTTATTCTAGGATTACCCAAAGAGACAAGCTATAACTCTTACTCGCATTTGGATACAGTGAGAGAACATGACAGAGCCTCGGAGGATTCGAAAGCAAAGGAAGAAAAGAGTGTCTACTACTATTATTATCCTGCCACAATGACGGATAATGTAAATAGAAAAACCTTGTCTAGCCACGACAGTAAAGCTGAAGAGGACCAGCCTATTCCGTCTTACAGTTATCCTCAGGCAACCGGTTATCAGATATCTCAGGCACCAGAATCTACTTATGGTTACCCAGCTGTAGACAATCCAAGTCCACAATATGGAGCTCCTCAACAAGATCAATCTTCCGGTTATTCCCTCCCCGCACCTGCTTCTCAAAATGGTTACCCTGATAGCACTCCTGCACCAACTCCACAATCAGGTTATGGTTACCCGGCCCCTTCACCTCCAGAACCTCAGCAAGGTTATGGATACCCTGCCCCAGCGCCTCCACCAGCTCCATCTCCTCAACCAGTGTATGGCTACCCTGCCCCAGCACCTCCAGCTCCAGCACCTCAGCAAGGTTATGGCTATCCTGATCCAGCACCTCAGCAAGGTTACGGCTACCCTGCCCCAGCACCCCCAGCACCTCAACAAGGTTATGGCTACCCCGACCCAGCACCCCCAGCTCCAGCACCTCAACAAGTATATGGCTACCCTTCCCCAGCACCGGCTCCAGTCCCAGCTCCACAATATGGTTACCCACAATCAGAACCAATGCAGGCTCCTCAGTCTGGATACGGCTATCCTGCACCTCAACAATCGCAGGGATATACAATCCAACCACTTTTACCAGTAATTCCCATCATGCCAATGGATGGTGGCTACCAAGCTCCTGCTCAGCCAAGCAGCGGATATCCTTCAAGTGTACAATCACCCGGTGGCTACAGAACTCTATCGCCATCTCCTCAACCAAGTTACGGCTATCCAGCACCACAACCTTCCTATGGGCCACCACCTGCTCCCGAACAACCACAAGGGTATGGTAAATCTCCAGATTACGGGTATGGTCAAGGAGCTGGAAATCTTCCTTCTATAACCACAGATGGAGTCGGTGGAGGAGATTTTGGCCAGGGTGGAGCCTCGCAGGGTAACGATTTTGGACACGGACCTCCACAACCACCAGGTCCACCCCAACTTCCACCAGCTCCCGCTAAAGGCTCCATTGATTACGTTTTAATCCCACTCATCCTCATTGGAATCACAGCTCCAATTTTTGTAGTTGTTTACGTCGTTCTAGGAAGTATGGAAGCGAAATTAGCCCCAGTTCTTCTACGCCGATCTTTAGATTCCCTTTCAACTTACACCTCATCTCTAAAGGTACTGTCAATTTTACGACAATCCGTAAATCTCTAAGTTAATTACCTCCTCAAAACAAAATGTTTTTCACTAAAATCTTACGCTCATTCACATGTATATATATTTATATATAATATGAAATGAACAAACGACCAAATGAATTTTTCAGCCCACGGCAGACGCACTCATGGCTTCAGTCTCTCGAGCACTAGACACTCAAAAATGCTGGGAAAGGATGGCATGTGAGGCTGGGACATTTTGCCAACGGCATGGAATGTCTGACTCAGGCTGGCTCGACAAGTAAGAACATTATTTCATTTCCCATCAAAAACTATCAATTACTGCAAACTATAAGTTGCTTAGCGTGTTAAGACAATTAGAAAATACCTATTCCCTCGCTTTTAATGCATACATTCATTAAATTACTACATTTTCCTCCAACAATGATCCATTCATTATCAGTGCTTACATACATCATGTAAACAGTACATATCAGGTCTCCTTTGACTTTCCATCCTAAATTCCCCAACCAAAATGACAAGCTTGAAAATTTTTAATCACCTTGCTAATAATCTCAAGGATACCAATCTCCGAGATACCTCAATAAAATCTCCAAATGAATTATCGGTACAGGCTCATGACAAAGGGAGCAGGTGGCAAAGGTGAATTGTGAAAATGAGGTGAAGCGGAATCCGAAGGGAAATAAAAATTTTTGACATTTTTCGTAGTTGAGTGTATAAGCACAGTGAGGATCAGAATCCTTCATGTCAAATTAGGTACAGGGCGAAAGTCTCTCATCCCTCAATTCAACTCCCACAACCATGGATTATCCCAGAGACAGAAACACCAAGAAAATCCACAGTTTCCTTACAACCAAGCAAGCACCTAACCGTTACCCTACATATTAGCACACACACTCTCACTCTGTGCAACATCCTTAATATATTTTCCACTATACAGCTCAAGTGACGAGCCCAAAGTACAAAAATCTTATTCTTTGCACGTCATTATGATAAGTCTAACAAGTAAGTCTCATTATGGGTTAGGTGATACAAAATCAGCCACACCACATATCCTATAATATTATAAGGTTTACAAGCTACAGTCAGTCACCTTCTCCTACCACACAACTCATTCAACTCCTCACAAGCTGTTTACTTTCGGTGGTTATTTTACTAATCCCTTTTGCAAGTAAGCGCAAGAAAGAAACGTTTTGGTTTTATGTCTCTGCGGACTCTTAAAAAAAATGCATACTTTTCCCTGTAAATTCCTCCTTGAATCATTTCATGACGAATGTGTAGCTAGTTTTTCACGTAGAAAAAGAGTAGGTCAGAAGAAGAGCTTGAAGTAATGAAGCTTTGGCTGGGGCATTTTCTTGGAATGTTTCACGCTCAACTTCCGATATCTCATTGAGGATAAAACTCTGGCCTCATCTGACTCATAATGAGCCCCATTCCAATATCTTTAGATAATTTCCCTCTCCACCTTTTTTTATTGTCACAAATTAATTTCAAGGAATCAAGTTATTTTTCGTATGGGTGAGCATATGTAAATATGGGGGTTGGGGAAAATCTACGAAAACTATGAAGGACTTGGCTAACTTAACTTGAAACCGCAAAACTACAGATTTACTCTTCTCGCAAAAAAGCTAACATTTAATCAAGAATTTATTCTTATTTATCTGCTACTGACTTTGGAATAATATCATCTCATTGCTCTTAGCAAAATACCAACCAGTCTAGCCGTTCTGAGGCTATTAACAATGTTCATGTTAATTAGGAAACCTATAACTGAGCTTTGTTCCACTTACTTGGTCGGAGTGAATGTATTGGTATTTTTAGACAAGTCGTTTGCTTTAATTAAATCGGTTTATGAAGACAGCTAAGTACAGGTATACACTCACCAATGTAACCTCAGGTCTTGGATGGGGTTTAAAAACATTATTCTATCTCGGGTGGTTTTTTTCCGGCTGGTACAAATCTCTTGGCTTTAAGCTACATCGGTATATATATAGTGAGAGGAGTCTGAGTATATCATTTTGAAGGAGTAAAAGTTAAAAAGGGTGATGAGACATGAGAACAAATTAATAATCTATGGTTTTTTATAGGAAAAAAGGTTCAAAGTTGAATCAAGTCAACTTTTATCTGGTTCTATTAATCATGCATGAGTATAGTGTATAAACTTGACTAAAGATAATATCATCATGGGAAGACGTTCAATTGCAACTTGAGCAAAATAATCATTGTACTTGGGTACGCTATAGTGTATAGTAGTAGTTGTGTTGTGTTTTTGATCCATCATTCAAACTGGATTTGATGCTTGAGCCTGCAATTTTTCAAGCATGTACACGTAAAAAAACTGGCTCTAACTGTGCTTCCTCTCATATGTGACATTATGATATGATAGGGATATCTATACTATATAATATAATGGACCATCGGAATTATATATGCGGGTGTAATTATTATAGTTATATTTTCTACCTATAAAAATACGATACATATATATAGAATCACCTAGTAAGCTATTAAAATTCATTGTATGAAAAGATTTTCTTCCTTTCCTCCACACTTAGTTAACTCTGAGTTTTTAATATCCTTTCTATGAAATTGTGCAAAATTGTAATCAACACTAACTATTGGACCTACAATGCAATGTATAAAATTACTAAAGCTCATATTTTACTCCAGCCTCAAGAAAACCCCTAATAATGTCCTACTAATTAGAGGCTTGAGCTTGGTAATGGTTTAGCGTACACTAATTGAATTCAATTGGGGAAAAATGTAAAATTAAAGTTAAGATTAATTTAATTTAATTATTTTTTCTTTTTGTAAAATTACAGGTCACTTCAGCCACTCGTACCCAAGAGCTATCAAACCCAATATCGGACCTTCATGTCTGCAATGCATAATCCTCAAGAAGATTGTAGTCATTTTACTTGTCTACAGTAGTAGTTAGTAGAATACGTATGGGTAATGGAAATTAAATTATTTTGTAAATTATTTATTATAATCAAATAGGCAATGTAAAAACATTACCTACTCAGCTTTTTTCAAATACCGGGAATGAGTCAGTTGAAGCACATACAGTAAATACTACAGACACACCAAAAAAAATAAATTTGTTGCGTGTGAATATTAATTATTAAAAAATTAGTTAAATTGCTCGAGTACAATTGTTGAGAGCGTGGAGGGAAATAAAGGTTCCCTTTAACAACATTATACAAGCAACTACGTGAGTAGTGGGCAATCAAGTTTTGGATAGGTTGGAATCCGGAAAATGAATGCAAGTAAAGTTTAATCAATAGGACTTGACCTATAGTGGTTCTTTTACTCACTTCCAAGTCATACAAGTTCATAACCTTGGTAATCTTGGCCTCCTACTTAACTTTCCAAATGTAACTCTATACATTCTCTCAGTAAGAAACCTTTTCTGTCTAGGTGAAAGGATTAATGTTGATTAAATTGTTCTTTTATAACATAATATTGTTATTGTTGACTTTTCCAAATAAATTACGTATACCTCTCAAAACTCCATGTATTTCAATGTCAATTAATATTCTTCTATTTATTTCCCATACAAAATATAATATTTCATATACAGTGAGAAAAAAAATCTAATCTACTGCCCGCTATAACCACACCACATGCATTCTCATCTTTACAAATGAATGCGGATCCTTTGTAATCCATACAAGTCTAGTAGAATCTATGGAGATGCTCTAAAGACGGATTATACTAGCTTTCTAAATAGTTAATGACATAATATGCATGACAATACTAAAATTTCCATAAACTTTGCTCCAACCTCACACTCTGAGAAAAGTTGGCAGTGACAGAACGACGAGGTAATTTGATAATTCGAGTGTACGTATAATAACGTGTATAAGTACACACTACTTGTGATGCAAAGCAAGATTCTTGATGAGGCTTGTACGAACATCGATTAACTTCATAGATTGATGAGTAATACTACAGCTACTATAAGGGAATAAGTTGCGCAATCTCATTAAATATTACCAAATAAATAGTATATAGTAGATAAAATATCGAGCGCTTGTGATGATGGGAACAAAAGAGGAGGGTAAAAATTGTGGGAAGCTGCTTCTGTCACTCCTGTGTAGTACAGTGTGTAGCCCTATTATTTGTTTACATTTAGTTGTAGTAGCTGTAGTAGTAGTAGTAATAGTTGATTTGCCTTCAAAACGTAAACTTTACTTACCCGGTCAGTACTACGACCAAGTTGATATGACTACATTACATAGCATAGGAATCATTTCTACTATATACACCTTGACAGGTGGTGCAATGTTGATTATATCAAATAGTACAATAACTTGCGTACAAGCATGGAAGCCGGATAGGTAGATAGAGGAAAAAATGAGATGCATATTTTATTCGGAGTAAAGTATTGAACGCACTGTATAACATAGAAGAATCAGTCTTTTTTACGTGTATGGAAAACAAGTCAAGTTCTTCGTCCTACGAAGGGGTACACACATACAAAAAAATACATATACTGAAATACTGATACATATAAATACAATGAAAAATTCTATAAAAGAAAAAGCCTGCAGCAAATCTGAAGAGAACAAGTTCTATAGAGAAGTTAAAGGGCAACTTATCACCTATATTACAATGCATTGCTTATAGTTAGTAGTTTTTTTTATGTATAATATATATTTTGTCGCGTAAACTATACTATAGATATGTGCAAACATACATATAATGTAAAATTATACTTTTTTTCTCATAACAATCAGTCTTGTGACTCTCCAAGTCTTTTCGTAAGTACGTCTCTCTGTGAGGGCTTTTGAAGGAATCCAATATGAAATGTTACTAAAATTTATGCTAGTTAAATACACGATATATATTTCCATTCTATTATAGATTATATAGTAGATCATCTGAAATTGAATTTTTTAGTTTCTTTTCTTGCTGATCCTTGTCCCTGTGTCATGCTCATTCCCTGCCATTGTTCAGCTCTGAGAACCTTTTGATGGCATTCATAACACTCTTGGCCATGCGTGCGGCATCCTCGGATTTTAAATCTTGAAGTTGTCTCATTGCTCGAGATTTCAAGCCCGTTACCATTGGATATAACATTGCTGAGCCACCGGCCACAAGTCCGATGGAAGTTAAGGCCACGACCACATCAATCCATGAGATATTGCCGAGATAACTGCTACCAGCTTGAGACGGAGGGGCAGTAGCGCCGGGTTGTTGAGCTTGGTACGTCATCGGGTATGGAGATTGGGGTTGTTGCAAATTTTGTCCAGGATGAGCTCCACCGGGAAAGTAGACCACTTGAAATAACTTTAGAGGGGGAGGAAAAAAATGTATTAATAAATATTTTGTTAAGGAAAAGTAGGACTACTAATGACATCTGTTCAACGTGCCGTATCCTAAGGAGTGCCTTGAATCCTGTCAAAGTTGTTTTAAAAGTTTGTTGTAACATCTCACGCTTGTTTCCTTCTTTCTTGTTGACGTTCTTCTTACTTTATGAAAATCAAGCTGGGTCATGCCCGCTCAAACATCCTGATGCCGTTAGTAAACTGGGAATCGAATGCTAACTGACTATTAAATGGTCAATTTTCAAGCCTTTGCTCACACATGTTGTAAGGGTTTGTAAAGCTTTTGCAAAATACTAGTGCAGGGTTTGTTCATATAAACTTTTGCATGTATAGCCAGTGCTTTTCAATTCATACAGGCATGAATGCTGAGCATTGGGGGAGAGAAATAACAAGTGAAAAGGTAAAGGAAAACTCATGCCTCGGGTATGCGGACGGAGGTGTGGCATTGGAATGTTACTCGCAGAGCACCTTCCTCTGTGTGTGTGTGTCTCTCTCTCTCTCTTACTCTATCTCTCTTTTTGTAATCTACTTTTTTTTTTATTTCTGGTATTGCTACAATGCTATTTATATCCTGACTATCCTTTGGTGAAAGTTGTTTTCCCTTGAAATGAATGACAAAAATTTTTTTTTAGCCAATCCTTTTTAAACTTACTTGCTCTCCATTTTGTCCCGATGGTGATTTAGTTCCGGTTGGTTGTTGGCCCTGAACTCCACCGACACCTCCTTGCCCTCCACCAAGGGCTTTGGTTTCTGGGTTAGTTGCATAAGCCTGGCTCTCCCTTTCCTCAGCTTGTGGTGTTGGTGCGGGCTGCTGCATTGGAGGGACGGGAAGGCTCTTGGCATGGTTCATTTGCCCGGATGGTCCTGCTCGGTAAACTGGAGCGGGTTGAGCCGCCTCAGATATCCCCACCATCAGAATAAGCACATAGAGGTACTGCATTTTCAGTAGTGGATGATTTAGCCTAGAAAGAAAAAAATAAATGAAAGAAACTTTTAGAATGAGTAGCCTACGTTCTTAATTATCATCTAATCTCTCAACCTACTTGAACATTAGAAGGAGCATTAGGAATGTGTAGGAGATGTGGAAGGGATTTTTCAAATTATTTATTTACCATGAATGAACATTATAAGATTTATAAAATAAATATCTAATCTTTCAAAGTTTCATTAATTTCCCCAATTCTTTCTCTACTTAAATGAGTAAGAATTTGCAAAGTAGTGAATAAATTACATTGTTCATGACTCAACTCTCATGACTCTTAAGCATAAAGACCCATTGTTCTTGGGTTTACGGAAGATGATGATATCCAAGCTTTACCTACTACTCTCTATACCTCGTTTGACCAATGTGTCTGAGAGATATGGTTGAGCTTTGTCTACTCATCAACAACTGTGTAGTGTGTGCACCTTCATCAAATAATGTTTCACCTGATTTTTGAGGTGAATGCCAAAACTTGACGTCAACTTGACAACAAAACTGAGACAAGTGCACTTTTGCATTAGATTTCTCCAAAAAACTACCTTCCAATCCTTGCCTTACTACTTCCGGCTCTCAGTTTTCTCAATGAGTTGTAAAGCTGAGAGGAAGGTGTGTATGTGTGTATGCTCCCCTCAATTCATGACTCTTTCTATTTTCTTACGCTATACGGCTATACTATATTGCTCCTGACACCCAGGGACATATGGTAGTGTTGAAAGTGCGGCATGTTACAGAAAAGAGAGTATGTACAGAGGCAGAGAGCATGGGAATAATGTGAAGCTGTAATAATCGAAAACGTGCACTAGTTTCTCATTCCTATGCTCTCGCTAACCTAATTGATAACAGTCGGGAGGATCTGAAAGCTTTATCAGAAACAATATGATTCTCCCTTGTTTGCACGTAGATTGTCTTTGATGCAAGGCATTGCTTTTAATGAAGCACGCTTCCCTGAACTTGAGGTAACAGCGAAATTCCATTGCATATTTCTATCCCACCTCGACCTTTAATATCTACATCGTTCCATTGTAATTGAACACTCTCTGGCCTCTTGCCAGCATCTTTCTTTATTGTGTATTTAGCTCAAAAATATGTAAACTTCTCCTCTATGCTAAAAACAGAGATCTGACCAAAGAATGTGAACTTATTCACATCCAGAATTAGAATAAATTGTATAGTAAATGGATGTATCTATTAGTTCTAATGGGAATGTTGGCAAATATTTAGAAATAATGAATTTATTCCAACAAATATTACGCCTTCAGTGTATTTTTATGTTTATTTACTACAGAGGCAGTTGAAAATTTAAAGACTTTACCTGTGATCTCACGGTCGGAATGGAACTGGAAACCAGCAAAAACTTGAGTTAGTGCTCTTCACCGTCAATGCTCTTGTACGATGATGGACTGGAGAATTGGAGGAGTTATGGGACAAACAAACTTGACGTGTCAACGCTTCACCAGCAAATGAAGATGACCCAACTGCGTAATTTAAAGGCTCTGTGCTCTGGTTGAGGCGACTGGGCAACTTCCAACTACTTCTCAGGCTCCAAACTAAGGGTTTTCCCGTGCCTTTGTCTGGGGTCAGGATAGTGGGAGTTCTTCTGAGGTACCTTTACACTATTTTCCTCAAGTCTGATTGGCTCTTTTTAAGGTCCTTTCAGGCTACCTGAAAATACATACGAGTGAGTTCTTTGTCCGGAGACAAGGGCGTCGGAAATATCTTCCATTTGACCTCCGCATGTTTTTCTTCCAGTTTTATCCATTTAATTTCCTTTGGTTGTGTGCATGTGTCAGGAGAATGAATGATGCTTCCATCTTATTTGTCCCTTGAGTGTAGCAAATGGATTCATGATATAGATTTGACTGACAGAGGATTTTTGTATGTATTTAGCATGTGTTGTTGGCTGGAATTTTCTTGAGGTTTTTCACTTTTCAAAAAGTGAAAAACATGCTATTTACTTGTTGTTTCCCTTTTGGAATTTATAGATGTACATATAACCTTGCCCAAACTACATTGATCTCCTGTTCCGTGTATTTCATTCAAGGTATATCTGGACCTTTTTAATCATGTTTCCCCTCTCATCTAAATACACCTGACATGTTTTCTGAGAGCTATGGGACTCAGAGCTGATGTTGTTAAAGTTTATTATCACATGAATCAGTTTTACCTTCACTGGAGGATTGTAAAATATTTAGACCTTTACTATTTACAACTCCAGGCAACTTCAGGTATGGAGAAGTAACTTGAGCTGAATGTATCCCTGAGAGATGTACATTGTTATTTCTATTCGTTCTTTGCATAAAATGGATGGATTCTATGAGCATGAACATACATGTACGTGTTAGTATTTTAGTATTGGTATTTAGCCTTAATTAAATAGAGATTCCAGTCAAAATCATTTAAAAATGATAATAATGCAAAATCCATGTATGAAAATGCATGTATGCTGAAATATTCTGTATTCATCGGTTCCGCCAATAAAGAACCGTTTGAATAGCCGATTGGCACTCATTGCTCGAATTTTCAAGACAATAACCATCAGCATAAATATTATTATTGGATCTGTAAAAACAAGCAAAAAAGGATATTAGCCCTATTTTTTCTTGAAATTATGATGAGGAAATCCTACTTAAAGTATAAGGAAGACTATGAATGTGAGAAAGAGAAAAGTATGTTTTTCGTATATAAGATAATATATGTTTGAACAGAAGGAAAAATTTCATAAGCAGCATTTGTGGCTAAGTATCTCGATTTTCCTCACTTTGTTTCACCTACATGGCTCGTACACACACTCACTCACACACACATACATACACACACACTCACACACACACACACACACACACCTGAGCAATAGGTAGAGATCCCGTATGAACTGAACGCCAACCCATCCTTTTACACAAGTGGTCACCCCCACAAACTTGATCACATACATACGTAATGAGAGAATGTAACGCATTCCGCAAATTCGTTTTCTTGAAAGCATCCAAAGCAAGTTGCCGAGAAGTGCAAAAAAATCGCCAGGTATAAAACGCCGTTGAGGCCCCAGACAAGCAACAGTTTCCTTTTGGATCGACCAAGTGACACTCGTTGCAATTATTGTGCATTGTTCAAAGGGAAAAAGTACTACCAAGTTCATATTATATTATATTTTTTTATTGTGAGAATTTTCTGAAAATCTTCTAGCCGTCGTCAATCTATTCAGGTAATGTGAATTTTAAGTGTGTTCTTCCACCTCATAATCTATTCAGAGCCATAGCATAGCAAAGGAGAACACGGAGAAATAATTACATTCCTAATAATCATAATACGAGGTGACATGGAACAACAGACGTTTTTCGGGGGCCTGAGTTGAGGCAGACAGAGAGAGAGAGAGAACAGAGCGAGAGATTCTCCAGATAAATTTTTTCTCTTCAATCTTTTTCCGTCGTATTTTTGTTGTTGTCGAGAGACCGGCTGTACGCAAGGAAAAAAATAAGTTTTTCAAAGGGAGCTTTTTGAACCCTTCAAATGATACTCCAGGTGAACGGTATCTTCTCAAGGACAAGGTTACAGCGTCAATTTAACTTACCTTCCCTTACCTTAGACTTCCCATGATAAAACGTTTTTGTGTTCATCTTCTTCTTCCACACGTATTATTTACGTCTACTGCTCATTTAGCATTTCTAAGGATGGAAAGGGACTCCATCCCTGAACCTGACCATACTTTAAATCTTTTCTGAATAAGTACCTGCCAAGGTCCTGAGTTCATTTGCCCAGGGTTTGTATTCAAAAAGGTATTCATGCTTAAGGTATCTTGTCTCCTTTATTATGCTCAAATAACCAAAACCTATTACGAAATCCTCTCGTTCAATCGTCAAGGCAAGTAAGTATAGGAGCGTCTATCTTTGATGAAAGGCAGCGTGATGGAAGGTGCTTAAAATAGAAAGGCATAACACGTGAATGTGTTTACTACTACCTCAAATAGACTTTTTGCCTCAAGGAATTAAGATTAGGAAAGCTATAGTAGAAGTGGTATAGTAAGAAGGGAAAGCATTGAACATGTCCACTTGTCACCTTCACCTTCTCTCGTACCTTCACAATTGTCGTACAGAAAGTTCATCGGAACTTTATTTAAACTCCACCTTTATTTTGTTGGCGGGCTGTGTATTCTTTGTAAGTAACTTACCTGACAATCCTTATTAGCTCCTTTATTCTTACAAAATTTATTCATATTAGTTCCCTCACGTATCTACGAATCCCTACTTTTCTCATGTATGAAATCTTAGCTTTTTTATCTTATTATATTACCCAGAGAAAAAAAATTGTCCTAGCAATAATTTACACATAATTTTTTGTCACATTCCAACAACAGCATTTTCCCCCCATAACAATGTACTTTATTTTTTTCTCACTTTATGTATATTGTAATAACATGAGCATTTATCATTGCTTTTATTACTAGCTGACATAATTTCTCAAGTTTTAGGACCATAATTTTTGCTCCGTCAAAAGTCTAGGTCAGAGTCATCATGAAAGACGAAGAAAATATGCAGGCTTTATTTCCTTTCACACAATATATGTGCTCATCAGACATGTCATAGGAGATACATAGGGAAAAGTGCACGGTAGCAAATCCTATTTTCCAACAAATGCGAAAACTTAGTAGTTGGTTCAATGACGTTATTTTTCCTCTCACAAGTTTTTTCCACACACGACTCTTTCTATATGGGAATAAAAAGTAATAATTCTGAGAAAAATAAATCCATTCCAATTCTGTAATAGAAACGAGAGTCTTAAATTATGTAGGGATTATATTTACCTCCGCGAAAACGTTTGCTTATATACATAAATTCATATGTATAGTACATAGGTGAAATAAGCGGAAATGTCTAGGAGTACAAAGCTTGAGGGAATACACATTTTTTACATGGTAATGTAGACCTTATAGTAAGTTTATGCTGAGATTATGGAAAACTTAAAGTATGACCCACATTATTCTATGTGCATGTCCTTCCTGCATCTATACCCCCATTCTTTGACACTGAAGACACGATTCTAAGGAGATTTCATTGCACTGCTCTCTCATTATATCAAGCATCTGTCATACTATAAGTAGAGATACATTTTCTGAAATACATCCCCTCTCGGTCATGTGTTCTTCACATATCATAAACAACATTCTCACATTACGTTATCCGTTTTTATGTGAGGGAAAAAACTATGATGGCATAACTTGTCAAATATCTATATCATGTACTTATAGACGCTCTTTTCATACAGGTAAAGCACTGTTTTCCTCCACTTGAATCATCTTTCAACTTTTCACGGGTAAACAGGTAGACAGAAGACATATTTGTCTAGGCCTTAAGGTGAATCTCTTTGAGGTAGTAGGAAGTAGTTCACACAACATGGATACATATACGGTTCTTCTGCAAGCACTCAACTCTCGAGAAATGCTCAAATGCACATAACTGACTTCACTTCAAGAGCGTTGATATGAAAATCATATTTTTACGCATTAGAGTGAAACAAAGTTTAATGTAATCAAGTAACATTACGTCAGCCCCAAAATTCACGCATTATCAAAATATCCAAGGAATTTTTGAGGAATAAAAAATTTAAACATATATTCTCAGAGAAAAATCATAATTCAGCAATAAAACTTATATATACTACTATATTTCTGTATATAATTAGTATCTACTTTTGTACTAAATACATTGGCCATTTCATGGATGGAAATACCCCCAAAAATGTATAAGATATAGAGAGATAAATAACACCATAAAAATTGGATTTCCAAGTAAAATTTGGTGGAGAGACGAGGAAAAAAAGGAATATGATTGGTATTTATGCTCTTTAGGCCATAAAAGCATATTATTTTTTCCTCTGTAAAACAAAGAATGAAGAGCGTATAGCTATGAAACCCTCTGTATAGGATGCCAATAATGGAAACAATAGCTTTAGGGAAGATTCACATAAGAGAGCAAAGAAGGAGTTTTGGATAAAAAAAATAAATTTTTGTTGGACCGCGTTAAGTAGGTGAAAGAGGAGGGTGTAGATGCAGGATGTGGTGGTGAAGTGTGGAGTTCACCGTCCCGGACGGTCAATGTAGCAGGTCAGTGTGAAGGCCGAAGTACCGTTACATGAATATTACCCTCTTACCTGTCTGACGACTCTCCTACACATGTAAACCATCCCTACTCAAGACCTTCCCTTCTTATCCATCCCAAGCCTCTCTAGCTATATATCTATGTATTAGAGAACCATGCACAAAAACGTTCTCAAATCCAACCAACCTATACTATACGGAAAGAATATCATTATATTTTACATATAAGATTGAAGAAGGAGAAGAAGAGGCAAGGAGCATAACATACCTCTTCACACTAACTTGTTGTTGTGGTTGTCACCCATCTCTTTTTCAAGAGTCTTTGGAGCAAACCTGCTTCACCTGAATTACCAGTTCAAAAACTCCTTGCTCTATAGCTCTCATCTTGCATATAGTCTAATACACCCCACAGACTCATATCTTTTCCTCAAATGTTTCCAATGTTGAGGGAAGGAAGATAGATATGTGTAGCAAAGCAAGCGTCCTTTTTAATTCATACATTCCTATTCCTTAATTCTCTCCCTCGAAATCTTCCTGTTTTGCAGTTTAACTCCACATCTTGCTCAGTTCACGTTGTATAGGATGGGTAAGAGAGAGAAATGTGGGTCAGGCTCAATGCTACTAGCCAAAAGATTATTATGCAGACGAGAAAGAAAATTACCCCTACCGTAAACTTTATGAAGATATGTAGATATAAAGAATAAAAAATTCATCTCAATCCGTTACGTACGCTAAAACATTACTTACCTGTTGATAGTTTTTTAAAAGGAGATAATTATTGTAATACATCAATACATTACATTGCCTAAGGTTCCATGGAATTTCATATATACATACCAGGGAATGAATTATTTTTTTGAAGAATTTTTATTACCTCAGTTTTTTCTTACATCCTTGTTTTTTTTCGCGGCTGGTGTAAATTTAAATGAAGGAGGATTAAATTAACATGATTTGTACATTTAAGCGGGGAAGTTTATTCCATTATGGAAATCAATTGTTTTTTTTTGTATTAGTATTAGGGCATAGAGTCAGACTGGTGAGTCCACCGTTTGAAAAGATTTGGAAAAAATTCTCTCTCCGTTCATTTCCTTACGGCTCTATGTATATATTTACTTATTATTATTGACTCGGACGGAGTGACTTTTAACGGGAAAGAGCACTCTTGTGTCTTATCTAATCAGGGATGCATCTTTCAAGTTGTTTCTCATAGCCCAATTTCTTTTTGTAGGAATAGATACTCATCCGAACCAAGATGCAGTGGCAAAAATTAACATTATTGACTGTCTCCATGGCGCTGGCCGTTATGGGAGCACCTCAAGCGCAGCAATTAGCTACTCAACAACAGCAACAACAACAGGTACTGTTTGGATGTTACATTATGTGTGAAGGAGATTCTCGTTGATTTTAAAAAGGTTTAGCTGTAGATACATACTCAAACTGAGTTGCTTATATAATTATACGGAATTTAATTATAATTTAAGCAGGCAGCCTCCTCACAACAACAAGTCGTCGCACAGAGTAGAGATGCTCAAGTGTATCAGGACCAAGGTTACTCACAAGCCGGATATGCTGCTGGGGCTAGTGCAAGTGCTGGAAGTTATCCCGCTGCTGCTGCAAGCACATCTTATGGCGCTCCCGCTTCCGGCTACGGAGCTCCCGCAACTGGAGGAAACTACGCTCAACCTGGAGGAAACCAAGGATACTACTACTATTATTATCCAGTACAGGTACAATAGTGAAATCGTAGACATTATAGGTGAATGGATATGGGAAAGAACACGTGAGTTATATGAAGAACAATTTGATTTGTTCTTGAATCTAGGAACAAAAAGAATCCGCTTCGTACCATGCTCCCAAAGAAACTTACACTGCTACTGACTCATACGGAATTGATCCTTTGGGAATTATCGCTGTGTTGGCTGTCGCTGGTTTAGTCATTGCTGGTTTGGCTCTTCTTTTCCCTGGCTGGGCTTACGTCCGCTCGGATGAAAATGTTTACTACAGGAGTTTGGATGGTGAGAAAGAAATCAAACTCTCGAGTATATACAATGCCATTTCAATACATATTACAGAGAGGATATGTATGTACATGGGAATAATTTTTTTAGGAGGATCTCCAAGCTTTTTGGGTCTTACTAAGGAAGACTACCACACTTTAACCAGTCTTGTCCTCGCTGCCATCGAAGGTGAAGATTGTATCGAAAAGATGATGTGCGATGCTGGAAAATTAGTGAAGAGAGTGAAAAAAGCTGATGCTTTCCTCAGGTAATTGACTCGTTGATTTTTACCTAGTTTTTTTCTCGTCTCGCTATCTCTTCATCTCACGTTCGCTATTAGAAATCTTCACATAAAATTACATCATTAGCCTTTGACGCGTAAATGCTTGCCCGTAGACATTCAACATTCATATCTAATTTATCGTTGTTGATAGAAGAGAAAGGCACTTTTATTATACAAATATGTACATAGGAAAAAAGATGAAAGTTCCATTCTCAATTAGTGTCTGCTCCAAATCATGCGATCGTGAGATGGATTCAAGTAATAATTTATGCATACGTATCAAGAGAGAGAGAGAGAGAGAGAGAGTATGAGGGTCAATAATAAATGGTAGCTGAACAAGCATTAAAAAGGGATGTGAAAGAAGGTGAAAGTGACATAAAACAAAGTTTCTTTGCTCATGACAAATCAACTGATGGATGGATTTGGTTAATAATTATTACAGAGTGATGGAAGACTTAGCACCCAGCTCAGTGGCAACTACCATCAAGAAGTTGAGGACTGCCATGAAGAAGGGAGAGGAGTGCAAGAATATGAGATGCTCGAAAAAAAAGGCAGCGTAGGTACCACTGGTCAGTGAGGCCTTTGATAATTAATTAATTTAAAAGACTTGTGAGTGTACCAGGACAAAAAAAATCTTTCAAAGTGACTTTTATCGACTGTCTTCATATTCAGGAAAAGATTAACCAAGATATGCGCAAACAATAATAATTACTATTAAATCTACATAATTTTTACAAGAACCTACAGAAACATATAGGGTATTTATAGGATGTCCGTGTATAACTATATAATAATATAAAAATATGGGGAAGAGGAAATTTGACACTGGACTTTTCAATCTCGTCGATCTTCTTTTTATTTTCGGGACTTGATGGCTTACTTGAGGACAATACACAATATACATGGTTTTCCTATTTACATCGTCTCTGCTTAATAATATACTACTACGCTACTAATATATACACTCCATATTAGCAAACTTCCTATGCATTAAAACCAGTGTAGATAATAATTTACACACATTTTATTGTTATATGAAATGAATAATATTGGTCGATCAGGTCAGTGGAAAATTAAATCAAACCCTACTTACACTGTACTCGTACAATGTTCACATGTTATTGGAACAAAGTGATAGAAATCCCAGTTCAAGTGATGAGAGTAATAAATTCAAGAACCAATCAACCTATGGAGTCTTTCTCAACAAATATCTGAACCTGAAGAACACGTGGCAAGGACCCTGAGTGTGCCTCAATACTATTTTATCGCTCTATATATAAAAACCCATAAAGATTCCTGACTCCAACTAAAATCAAACAAAAAAATATCTTTTTCTGGAAAAAAAATTATATAACCGTCAAAATACGATTCGTCGTATTTTTTTTACAATGACCCTCCACGGATGCAACTCATCTTTAAAGTGTTCCCCGTGGTTGATTTACGAGTGGTGACTTTTAACTGGACTCACGTTGACTGAGACAATTTTTTTAAGCTATAAAAAAATTATACTGCTGCTGAATGTATTGCTGTGAAGTATATATTTTTTAGAAACTATTTATATCCTATAGAAAAAAACACAGACACACATACACAGAGATAGAGAGAGAGAGAAAAGAAGGAAGAATTTCTTTTCAAATATTATAAGCTGTTTTACATGTATATAATATATATACACATATGTAATACATATGTATACATATTCACATACTTTAAGGAATCAAATCTACAAAGTTACACACATGTATAAGATCAAGATTGGTCTCCATAGATAAAAAAAACCTCCTCCATAAAGAATCTAGACACCAAAATAATTTTCCAACCTCTCATCTCACAAAGCTTTAACAATGACTCCATACACAGCAATAATTATTGATGTTGTTCCAAAAAAAAGGAAAAGTTGTAATTTAATGCACGTTTGTCTACTACATTGTTTTGACGTTTTTTTTCTGAGAAAAAAAATGTTTTGTTTATATTGATGTATATTAATAATTACATGGTGTTATAAGTTGTTTTTATTATTATTATCTGCACACAGTTACTTTATCTCAATTTATGTTTTTTTTAAAGTTGAGATGAGATTTTTATCGTGATTAAATTCAATTTTTACTTCAATACATATAAAAGTATCCAAATGGGAGTAAAATACTTGCAGGAGATTTTTTTTGTATTGGTAAAAAAAAGTAAGTACGTGTAATGATAATTATTACTATACTCATCCCCAATAAAAAAACCCTGTTGTTATTATTATTTGTAATAAAACCGAAACTTCAAACAAAATGATTATTTCCCCTTGATTTTTTAACCTTTCTTACATGCATCCTTCTTCGTATATTATGCATACAGAAAAGTAGGGAAAAAATGAACTTTCCATAAAGAGCAATAATTATTAGTAGGTCGCATGTAAAGATGGTGATGTTGTGCTCTCATGACAGGATCCTCTGAGGCAAGACCCATAAGTATGAATTTAACCTCGAGGGAGAGTCAACAGTAAATGATTACTCATCTTTGACTTTTTCACACACATTTCACATCAAGATTCTTCTCTCCTAAGTAAGTTTTAGTAGATACACATTATTATTACTGACTGGCTATAGTTATCTCATTACAACTTTATAAATCATATGTGTTTTCCCTAAATTATGTGCTTCCCATAAAATATTATACATGTACTTTCCATAAAAAAAAGTGCTTCCCTTAAAATTCTTGTGTACATGAATTTCATTCAAATCATTTCAAGTTCAAAACTTTTTATGTACTTGATGAAAAAGCATGAGCGGGTAATTTGTCTGCGTGAGTTTGTGAGAAAAAATAGTTCCCTGCTCTTCTGGCTAATTTATCGCCACATAATTTTCCTCACGCAATTTTTTATTTGGGTCCATGAGCATCATCCAAAAATTTCATATTAACTTGATTTCAATCTCTCCCAGCTCTTCTACACAAAGGCTGATTTACCCAAGTACGTTAAACACAGTGCCCTTAAAAAAATTATACTATGTACTTTATTATATATGCGTGTAAAAATTCTAGTCAAATCTGTGAGAATTTATTGGCTCTAGATTAGAATTTACATTGTACCTAACCCATTGGAGTATTAACGCATCTACATGTATATATAGAACCTATACATACATATACACAATAAAGATATAATTTAACATATAGAAACCAACTGATAAATACAGCAATTTCACAATTGGTATATTTCCAAGCTTAAAAATCCGTTCATTCACCATTTTATTTTATTATGAAAGTGTGAGAGAAACTGTGGAAATTTATTAATGAAACTCCAGCATGTTTTTTTCAAAGAGAAAGGAAAAATAATATTTATTATTAGTCAAAACTAAGGAGTGGCAAATTATAACAACACTTGGATTTTTGCAATATGTATCTATGCAATACCTATATAGCGTGCATAAGTATAGGAATTTGCTTCGAGTAAAGGACTGCTTTTCTCCATTGATATTTATACATGTTTTCGTACATAAAAAAATGTTCGCACGGAAACATATGAATAGGTACGGAAGGTGAAGGTAATTACGAAGCAAAAGTATAGATATAGAAACTGGTCAAGTGCAGAAACGAGTTTAAAAGAGGATTAGTTAAATTTGTTTGTCTCAACACCTTGTGGCATTACTCAGGTTGATACATTATGTAGAACGAGACGATGGCGGACGGTAAAGTGTCTTGAGCTTTTGCTTTGCTCTTGATAAGAAGTGGTACTACAATTTGATGCAATTAACCCAGATATTAATGAATTCCGGCCTTATTAGCTAGTTCCTCCACGGATGTTCCTGCTTCGTTGTGTACAAACGAGAGTGTACATAAATGTTTCCTCCTCCTGTGCATATTATACTGTGTATAGAAATGAGCAGGGAGCAAATGTATAGGTATTGTGTAGTAGTTGGCGTACAAGTTCAAGTGGAAGATAAAAATGAAAAGTTTTTGGGAAAGGGTAAATAATATAAAGTAGCCCTTATGCTTAGAGCCATTAACTAATTCATTCACCTGCTCCTTGCATATTTCTCCTGCTTCAAGTTACTTACTTACTTACTTTCGCAAGAATTTTATTATGGTCACGGTCTGGCAGGACAAAGGAGTGGAAGTCACTCGCACAAGCATTCCAACTTGATTGTTTTTACTCACAATTCATAACTTGTGTATGTATTGTGTGTGTACTGTGTGCTCTGGTTGATAGTGATATGGAAGAATATTTACATGTTACAATATACACAAAGTTGTCTTCCCATGTGCAGTCACATATTTATCCGTATATGAGTAAATAATGCAGGTGCTGGTGTACTCAATTTTGTTGGCAATATTTTAAATCTGCTAGAACCACAGAGTCATCAATGGGAGTATGTGGATCGGCTAAAAGGAAATAGAGAAACAATGTGCAATGATGAAAGGAATAAATGACCTAGAATTCCTACAACAGCTTCCTTTTAAGTCATATTCTCGCGTATTCCTGCCACTCGTAAATCATCTGAAATGAGATATGGAATAAAGTAAAAACATGCTTTTGTCTATATATGTGTTTTCTACAAATAATCTTCATCGTACAAAAAAACAAATCTCTTGCTGATAATTAGCCCGAAAAAACATGTGTACATTCGTAACTCCCACTTAACCATGGGTGTCTTCACGCTCTAGGACAATTTATTATTGTCAATTATTTATGTTCTCCCATAGGTTTTCCAATTGGGTTTTTTCTTTAAAAGGAAAATCTTAGCCCATTAATAACAGTTTAGTAATGCGTGTGTATAGAGGAATTGGGTGACCCAATGTGTTTCAAATTACTTTGAGAAATTCTGGATGATTTCGCTAAAGTTGATTTTGCTGTAATTTTCTAGCGGATTTAACCAAATTTCTGGCTAATTTTTATGGAAAATTTGATCGATGTAGTGGAGTTGAAGGTGGAAATTTTACCAGTACAAACTGCCTAATATTTTGATTGAAAATGAATTATTATTTGATGAAAATAGATTTTTTCCCAAGACTACAATTTTGGTCATTCATGTAATTGCGAGTGAATTTTAGCCGATGCGTTTGAAATGTTTACCAATAATGCTATAACGATTAAAATATGGGCCATATGCAAGTTTTCCCAATGATGTTCAAAGTTTAATTAAACCTATCAAACAAGTAAAACTCCATTATGCTAAAATTTTGGCGGATGTAACTAAAAATACTAAAATCTTTGCCATGTTGAATGATAATGTCGTCTTCAGTAATTTTCATTTGTTTTGATTAAGCTACTACTACTACTACTAAAATCTCATCATGAGAATAAGCAATAAAATCGAGAGAATAGTCTTGATTTAGTTGTCCGGTTAGACGAAACAAAAAAACGCGACTTAATTTGCAATTCCAATGCTTTAACTGTTCAAACGTAGGAGGAGCTCAGTCATTTTCCTCTCTACAACTTATGGGTGTATTCGAAATATATGTAAGCTATCTTTGGTAAATAATTGTTTTTATTCTCCAATAATACCTTTTATGTACCAATTGATCAGGTTATTTGCATTAATTTTTCCAAATGAGCGACATAGAAAGATTTCCCTTAGTTCCAAAGAACAGGCTAAACATTTATTGTTAGACCATGTACAAGTGAAACTGGTAAGAGCAGAGTGTTTTTTACGCAAGGAAGTGACTATGCAACAATCAAGGTAGCACATGTATGGGCTCTCGTACTATTACAGAATCACGAGCAAAGTCTCAAGAAACACAGTTCATTCATTGAGCCCAGACTATCTGAGTGGTGCTCATCAATGTGATGATATCAGTAGTTTTTCATGTGTTGCGAGTAGTTACGTTATACTCACTTTCCTAAAGCTATAGGCTTTCCTATACAACACATAAGGGACGAAGGATTTTATGAGGAGAACATATACATCCACACATATACAATACTGTACACGTACTAGTAGAGATGCCTGGCAAACATGTATCTACGTAAACAGTAATAATTACAGAGGCATCCACAGTCTGACTTAACCAGCCTACTTTTACAGAATCTGGCAAGTTTAACTGATGATCTGAGCACGTTGAACGGAAACTTGAAACTTGGGAGTTACACAACCTGTGATGACTTTCTGACCTTTTACTCATGCAATGTCCGAGTATATGGTCCTGACAAATAATATCAACGGCTCACCTAATCGCCAGTCGAATATCAGTGAATAGACCATGGGGTTAAGGAAAGTTGATGACCGCACGAACAATAACAAAATTCTTACTGCGCTATAGCCCTATACCAATCTAGGCTTCTGTCAGTAGCTCCATTATATTATACGGCCACCAATTAAATAACTTGCTTATAATATCCAACTCCTTCCACTTCCCTGATTCATTCTTTCTTGATCCTTCCATTATCATCGTCTCAAATGACATCAACTCCAACTTGGGATTAAGACATTATTGGTAATAGTATTATTGTTCGGGTCCATCCATCCATACTAGCATGAATAACGAGGAGATAAACGTCTGTTTTATTGATGACCCGGTCAGAATATGACAAAGGAACGCACATTTAATAATTACTATACTTAAGGCAAAATATACCCAACCAATTTCTATCATGTCCAATCTTTTGAAAGTCATTTACTTCTTTCCCCCAATTTTCTTCCCATCAAGTTCGCAGAGATCAAGTTCCAGATAATTTGGGAAAAGGCATGTCCGTCCGTATATAATATCTACAAATTATTACAACTGCAGCTCCAATTTTTTTCACACAGGGGGAATATGTACTGATTGATTAACGGAGTTGAAAGAAATGCGGTAGGAAAAGGATGAAGGTCTGACAGTGAGAGAAGAGAAACATGTGTCATAAAATATTTAGGCTACACACGTACTCAAGTAACGACCAAGAGTGTCAGGACTCGGCGTTTGTTCAACTTGAGAATTGAGTAGTTGGCTGCTGAAATTATAATCATATTGTGCTTTTTACAGTGAGTAGATACAAATTAAGGAAAGATTAACAAGTGTGTAGTTGAATGTTATAATTTGGAGAAAAGTGGTGCGCGGTGTTTCAAGTACACCCCATTTCTTTCTACTGCTTTTCTGTCATAGCATGCCAAAAAGGAACCATCTGAACTAGAGCTGAGATCTTTTGGATTTTCATGTACATATATTTGAGTTTTACTGTAACAAAACTTAAATAAATAAATACAAATTAGCATGCGTGCATAGCCATGAATGAACCAACGAGGCTAAGGATTTTCAATGTACTGGCTAAATGGACAATTCCGTAATCACGAATTTATCATCCTCATTGCTTACTTCTTGACTTTATCTTTCTTTTTATGCTAGTGCATCATTGTGTAAAACAATTATCATAGATGCTTTTGTATATAATTTTATTAAAATATAAATGAAATAGAAGCATTTTCATTACGGCGACTTGCAGCATAAATAAATGGCAGAATGCATTTTTTATAGTGATAAGTGGTGTAATGAAAAGCAGATATGAGTTCAAGAGAAATATAAGCAAATTTTTAGTTGGAGTTGGAAGGGATATCAAATGTTATTTTCTTGTTAATAATAATAAGGAATGCTGTCTAGCTCTCATGAAGATAAAAAAGGACTGGGTAGATAATTGTGCTGATTTTTATTGCAGTTGCGTGGAGCTATGCAAAGAGAAATGAATCCAGGCTTCCGCTCTCCGCTCCGTGTCCTTGCAAAATCCTTACCTACATTGGCTACATTTCATTGTGGTTGTACCACTGTATGTACATATATGTAAAATTATTAGTAAATATTAGGATGAATTGAGATTAGGAACATATTCCTTATTGCCTCTCTCAATAATAATGTATTTTTGAAAAGAGTCATAAATATTGAAGAAGACAATTTCTTTTAATATTTGGCAAAATGACATCTCAAGTTCAAATCCCCAATAGGGTCATATAAAAACTTACACGTTACGGAATATGCAACTGTAATGTTCTGCATTGAAATAATTATTACCTGCATTTAAAATTAGTTTGCTCAAAATACTTCGCTTGGAGTTATACTTTGTTTTTTTTTGCAAGATCCTGTCTTTAGCTCAACTGGTTTTTAACATTTACAACTGTTTGGAACGTCACCTATAAAAAATCAATATTTTATTTATATTCATCCGCAGGTGAAGATAACATCTGGGCATAAAATCCTTCCATTCCTCAAGACAGTGCATAAAATAATAATTACATATATGTACTAACCATGCTGACATTGAATAAAAGATTAAATGCAGCTTTCTGAATCTCTGTACAGACTCTGGGGTCTCGGAGTAGGGCAAACAAGTCAATGATTCCCCCACAATCTACAAATGTATGTTATTATTGCGTAATGAAAATAGCCATGTACAATTAGTGTGTAACTGTTTCCAAACCGATAAATTTGTTATTGTGAAATCAATTTTAAGCGCATTCAAGTATTCATTCATGACACGAAGTATGTACATTTTTTGCCACAAATTGAGATATTTCAATTGCAACCTTAGATTGTGGTGAAGATGTGATGAGCAAGTTTTACAGAGACAAAGCATATATATGTATTATGTACATTCTCATAAATTCTACATAATTTATAAATTCTCATATACCAACAATACATTTTTACATACACATACACACAATACATATACATTCAATACAAGTTTGAATACACACTAAAATAAATGGGGGGGGTTTATACTCCGATATATACCCGCAGGTCTGACAGAGTTTTCTTATTCCTCCTTTATTTCCAATTAGTACTA